>JASSUY010027971.1:73849-110647 GCA_032466535.1 Forpus xanthops | reverse complement strand
TCTCTTCTCCAGGCTGAACAGCCCCAACTTTCTCATCCTGTTTTCATACAGGAGGTGCTCCAGTCCCCTGATCATCCTTGTGGCCCTCCTCTGCACTTGTTCTAGCAGTCCCATGAAAGAGAAGGTGATTAATAAAGAATTGTAGAAGTCTTCTGTCTTTGCCTGCCTGTCCCATGTCTCTGGAAATAAGATTCAGAGTGAAGTGGTACTGAGGGGAATTGCAGCTTAAACTTATGCTTACAAAAGGTCTGGTTGGCTAAAAGGAAGGTTTGGTTTTCAGATTCCTGCTCTGATTACTGATTGGTTTGAAGTGATGCTTAAAAACAAAGGTCATCTATGAAGCATTTTGGAATTTGATTCCTAAATTCATACTCGCTTTGGGAGTTAACCATATGCTACTGCTTGATTATGGACAAGTCACCTACTTGGCATGAGTTCAGGGATTTTTTTAAAGGAAAGTAGTGTCTTGGGCATACAGAAGAACGCAGCATCTAATTTAAGAGACTGGCTTGGCCATTTCCTTGAAGCTGATTTTGCTGGGAAAGGGTTAAAAGAACACTGCTGGCTCAGTGGGAAAGGTGATCTCCTCTATTGGGTTAGAAAAATTACTGACCCTGGTTCTCCTGAGGGTGTCAGCCAAGTGTGTGGGCTGGGTGAGTTTGTGAAGTTTGGAGGAAAAGATAGTCTGGAGATCATGTTGCTCTTTAGGGTCTCCTTAAAATAAATTCATACCAAAATAGGATTACATCTTTGTCCTGTGCAGCTTGTATAGTCATATACACAGCTTATAATGGACTGCTGCCTCCTACCTTACTACTGCACTTCTGGGATTTAGATGTGTTTCTGTCTGTAAAGTCTGCCTAAAACTCCATGCCACCTATTTTCTATGCATTGGAGATTCATGCAGACACAAAGTATCTTTCCTCTCTGTCCTGTCCTTGTTGCACTTTAAAAGCAGCTGTGAAGCATCAGAGATGAAGTGAGATGAACTTGCCTGTGGAAAGATGGATAGTCACTCTTGAAAGAGCATGTCCTTGGTGGTTTTTAAGTCGGTCCTTGCTGGCAATGCTGGACTCATGTGATGGAGGGTGTATTCTGTTAGAGATTGCTCTCCAAGAACAGGAAAAAGGGATTTTTCTCATTTGAGTTAACTCAGGGAAGTAATATGAATGAACACAAGGGAGCCTACAGTTCTTACAAGACCGAAAGGTTAAGGCAAAATTAATGGAGGAGTTTAGATTTAAGAGATTCTAATTCGAAATAACTGTATGGAATAGTTGTGCCTTAAACTTGCATGCTTTATTTTTTCCATGGTGGCCACCCAAAACAGATTAACACTCTGATTGAGTGCATTTCCTCTCTTGTACCTACAGGGAATAGCATATGCATATGCGTGCACAGAAGTACCCAGGCTAGCTGAGCACAGAGCTCACTGTAGGTTGATTTACCCATTTACTCAGTATCTCTACAGTATGCTTCTGTGACAGGAGTCTAGACATACCTGTAATGGTATAAGTCACCTTTATGTAAGTCTAACTACAAACACTGGGGCTTTTACTGCTAATAAACTGTCTCTCTGTTTAAAGATCATATCCTTAACCAAGAGAGTTGTATCATGCACACTGTGAAAACTGACCACACCTACAAAATATTGTGTGGAATATACAGTGAAAGCACACTTTCTTGTTTTGTTTAGTTTGAAAACGTGTTAGGCAACGCAGTTATTAGTGCTTTACTGAAGGGCTTTGAAGGTGGCACTTCAGTTTAAAGCTGACAAGTGAGAATTCATGTTGAAGGACTGCGTCATGGGCAGTTTCAGTTTCCATAGAAACAGTTATGGCAGTGGAAGGCAGGTAAGTAAAATGGAGTTTTTAAAAGCAGCCAGCATTTTTGTTACTTTAAAAAGGTGTGCACCTGAGAACAAAAACTACCAAAGAACCTCAATATTCTATTCTAGTAAAAGGTAAGGTGAGTGCTTTTCTGGTGAGGAAATGAACTCTACCTTCTGTCCCCACCATCTGCTTAGGTGAGAGAAGAAATGAGGTGATTCATGCTTCAGTTTCCCTTTTTTGTAAATAAGGGGTAGTCCTGTTCGCTGTGTAGGTGTAAGCCTCATCTCTTTTTAATGTTAGTCATTGAAAGCTCTTGAGATGTGTTGATGTGACCTGTTGAAGAATAACTCTGTCTGTGTAGGAGAGAGTGAATGGGTATATGCTGGAGTGGGGTTTAGTTCTAATCGAAGCTTCACTTTTGCTAATAGCTTTATCTTTCTTCACCTCATTTTCCATGCATATTATTTGGCCTGGCTTGTCTTGCTGCTATCCAGGTCCAATGGAGCAATGATGGTCTCTCTAGTTTTATTTGTATCCAATATTTTTCCTGGAATCCTGCTCCCCCTTATGACTTCTTAAAAATATAAATCCACGTAAATAAGTTTTGGGCCTTCTCATTCTCAAATCTTTGGATTGTAAATCTGTACCTCTGGAGGTATATATTTTACACAAGCTAACTGAGAAATGAAGCTTTTATTTCAAAGCAATAAATGACAAATTTAAAGATCAGCTGCATGACTGAAAGCTGTTATTTTGTGGATCTGTACATGCCTGTGTATTCCAGCGATGAACGCCATAAATAGGAGTTTGTAGTTCTTCATTCAGAATGAAAATTCATCAACAAGCATTCAGTGAGGCGTGGAGCCACATGAAGAATTATGAGACAGAGTACTGAAAATCTGCTTGTCAGAGAAATGCAGTTTCATTTACTTTGGGAGTAAGCCATCCTGTGGGGGGAAAAGATGTGCCTAGCAAAGATTTGTATCTTTATACTTCAGAATGGGAAAGGAGCAAGTTCAGATCCCATGGGCAACCTGAAGTTTGAAACTTCCTGGCAGTGCAGCACTATGTTCTTTATTGCCATCTTTCAGCACAGCCTCCAGCCCTGCCCCAGCTCTACAGGCCAGCGAGCAGACCAAAGTTCAGCTGCAAAGATAAAAGAATAGTTGTAATAATTGGGTACCGTCCTCCAGGAGCTCCAGCAATACAGAAACATTTTTGTGGATGTTTGTTGGCAGCACGAAATGCTGAGCCAGGGATCTTGGGTTTCATTCCCAGCAATATGCCCTGTCAGGCACAGAGGCTGTCTCCCTAATTTCTTTCATCTATTTCTGCTCTCCACTCTCTCCCCTGTCATTTCTCAGCCCCTTCATTTCATTCACAGTCTCATCGTTCATGTCTGTACCACAGATCCTTGTCAAACCTCCTTCCTCTCTACTTTGTTCCCTTTTTCTTTCCTAACTCAAATACCCTAGTCAGCATCTGGCAATTGGAAGTTTCACTCTAATCCCTTCACCTAACTGACCTGGCACTGTTCACAGCCTGTTCTGACTCCAGCAGATTGTGCTTCGCTCCTTGTCCAGGCACTGGAAGAGGCAGATAATGACTTTATTCCAGAGCTTTCTTCCCCATGTAGTTTGGAGCAGGAAAGAGTTGCAATTTCAGGAAAACAACACTTTTTCCACACCACCATCCCAAAGACCCAGTGGCCCCCTCGAAGTTCCCAGTGGTGGTTTTCTTGCAGGTATCCAAGTACAAAAGAAATGTACTTGCCCAAACTAAGTAAGCACAAGTCACGCTCCTGGCAGAAGCTACCTGCTTCTCCCTGCTGCTTTCACGTCCTGACAGATTTCATTGCAGACATGACCTGTAAAGTTGATGTGGACTTTCAGTTTGTCTACCAATTAGCATGTCTCCTTTCTTTTTGTTTCTGAGAAAAAGTGATTTTACTTTAATGGGATTGTACTTTAATGTGATTATAGTGTGTGTCTGAGCATTTGTCAACTTCTGTCCCACCACGCCAAGTGACGTTGTAATCTGTTGGCTAGTTAAGAGGGCAGAAGGACCCTGAGGAAAACGGATGCACTGATAGAACAGAGAAGCCCAAATTAGTGCCTCCATTAAAGGGAAGGAAGAACCTCAGTCACACGTCACTGGAGAAACCACACACAAGACAGTCCCAAGAAACCCGTTTTTATAACCAGTAACTTCAGCTGCCACCAGAAGCATTTGCTCCGACTGCTCTTTTAAGAAATGACTGGACTCCTTTTCCTGAAGTTTACTCATAGGGAACACCCCAAGTTTCCCATTCATGATTGGAAACTTCAAATCAAGTCATTAAAATCTAGTAAAGTTATAGCATTTGCATCAGGGTACAAAGTTGAGGAACTAATTGTTAGGGATGCCACCAGCCCATTCCTACCAATATCTTTTAAATATGCCATGGGGGCTACACTAATCTAGTCACAATAATTTACAAGTTGAAACCAGCCCAGATTAACAAGTCTGCCTGAGCATAACATCAACTGGAATCTGCTTGTGAAAGAAATAACCTAAAGGAGCAATTTTGAGCAAGTGTTGAGCCACTGAACAGTGTGATGCCAATTAACCTGGCACAACATGTCCTACAGCTCTTGTTTTAGCTTGCTTTTTTGTTATTGATTGGAAGAATGAATGCTGCTTCCCAACCAGCTAGAACTGGAGCTTTCTGCCACCTTAGCCTGCGGTGAACAAGCTGTGACTCTACAAGCATGTAGGCCAGAACATCTGCTTATCTTGCTTGAGAGCTGCAGGAGTGGCTGCAGCCAGGCCACTGCCCTGTACAAGATTTAGCCTGAGACATTTGTTCTTTGTTCTTCTTTCTGATTTCCCCAAGTTAAAAGTAAAACAGACAGAAAAGTCATCTCCTGTCTGCTGTGAACAAGGTGAGATAAACTGTATATGTATGTCATGCCATACTAGCCAATGTGATTAAACAAAGCATGTGCCAAGTCTGGTTTTGACCTGTAATGCTTGTGGCTCCTCCCAGGAATGGAGACCTCTTCCAAATATATAATTCTGTTTGGAAATATGGGGGAGGAATCCATTCCCTCAATTGTCTTCCCCAGCAACAGTCGTGTAAGCCCTGCAGGCTTACCTGATCCTAGCATGTGCTTTTCTTGGCCAGGTACAAAGGTAGTAGGGAAATAAAAGGGTGTTTGGAGTTGTATTTTCTCCTATTGCCAAAATGTAAGTCATTCACACTGGCAGTGGAGGAGTTGTCCTTGCATGCATGTAAGACTAAACTCTTCTTTGCTGTAATGTCCACAAAAACACCCAGAGCTGTAACAATCCAGGTGGTGACCTGAAACTACTGCCTACAACTGCTGACTACTAGTGTCTCATTGTTTGCTTCCCTCACCTTGTCTTTTTCTCCCCAGTAAAAACACTTAAACTTAATTTCTGGTTCAGAGCAGTTATTGTCTCTCTTTGTCCTTCTGTGCATGCAGTGATCCAGGACAAACTTTACAAGAGCAAACTGATACAGAGAGGAGTTTTTGTTGGAACTCTGAATGTAGGAAAGGATGAGAAATACAGAGGAAGCTGAAGGAGGAGGATTTAGTGCAAAGATGTTTGAAATTAGTCCCATTGAAAAAGGCTAAAGCAGTAATTGCCTAACGATGCTTTAGACATCTGTTTCAGGACAGGCAGCAGGTGTTGCATGTAATGAAAGCAAGAGCTTGTGCTATTTTACTTTCTGCAATTAGAAAGCAGGGGAGGAAATGAAGGCAGGAAAAAAATGGAGTAAGAGGACATTTACCATAAACAGCTGGACAAATTTATATAGAGCACAGTAATATTTATATCCTCTTCCTCTGCTTTCCTTTTACAGCTCCTCTGTTCTTCAGGGTATTTTGTCCTTTCCATAAAAGACCACTGCCTTGGGTGCTCAAAGTTAGATGCTGGCCTTTGAGCTCTTTTGTCTTTAAGGATCAAAATGTTCTAGACAATGTAACTGTCAATAGCCCAAATGTTGATTCTAACTGATGGAAACAGTCCTGTAGGAGGAGCTGCCATTGTCTTGTAAGTGGTCTTTGTGTGCTTCTGTCACCAGATCAGTGTCTGAGAAAGACCCCCATTAATGAAATGGCTCTTAGAGTTGCATCACTGGTGCCCCATAGCTTAACAAATGCCTGGATCCAAATGAATGGATGGGATTATTTGGATGGTGTGTCCACTGCCCCAAACTGCAAAACACACCTGTACCTGCTAGAGAAACCGTAGTCCCACTTCCCAAACAATGTTTTCTGGTTTGGAATGATCTCATTTGTTTTTCCAAGCAATAAACATCTTTGTTTTTTTCCAAACATTTCCACTACTGCCCTTCAAAGTCTAACTTGAGAATACTGTTTATGTGCACCTGTGGGATGATATTGCTGCTGAGGAGGTCCAAAAGTACTCCCCCTAAAGAAGTCTCTCTGCTGGGAAAATCACTTTGCTTTTGCATGAAGGTAACTTTAATAAATAAATAAATACAAAATAATCAATGCACTCCACTGCTGAGTGGTAAAGGTTGCAGGTTACGGGTTTCCCCTTACAGTGTCAAGCTTGTGGTTTTGTCTTCTGTGGCCTAACAACAGTTCCATGGTTCAGAAGGTGTTATTGATGCATTTTTTAATTCACAGTCCGTCAGTCAAACGTTTTCTGGTTTGGATACAGGCAGATAAACTCTTCCACCTTCTCTAGGGGATGTGAAGCCAAATAAAATTACTGCTTGCTTTCAGAATGGATTGGATAAGTAAAAACAGTGAACAAGGATATTCAAGTTTTAAAAGGGCTTGGTGGAAAATTTAGATCTGTTAATATTGTGGTCTCAGTGTCCAAGTATATACTTAGAGGTAACATGGGAGAAGACATGAAGAAAGACTGCTTCTTCCTAGACTGACTTCATTTGTAACAAGCCTGCATTTTCAATAATGGATTGCCAAGGTTTTTTTGCAGAGGATGAGGCAGAAGTCAGTCTCAAAATGTGCTATTTTGAGAACAGTGAGAACAACTGAAGTCAAAGATAGCATCCAGGAAGAAACCTGGGGAGTCCCAGTCCAAATCTGTGGCCAGTTTGACAAACTTCAGCAGCCTCAAACTAAGCCTGACATGTATAAAACACGCAGACAAGCATGGTTTGGGTTTGCTTTGTTTTGTTATTTTAACCTTGTCAATGGATATCTACAAAGCTTTCATGACAATGGAAAAGTACGAGGTGTATGTGGATGAAAAACAGTCTGCAGTTTGCTGCTACTACCTTAAACAGAGCATGCAGCACACAGACTGAGGTTGGAAAGCCTTCATCCACAATTGGTAAGAGAGGACTGAAAAATGACATTAGTCATGAAAGTGTTAAATTGTAAGATAGGTACTTCAAGAAAGGGATAATCTATAATTTAAATCAGGAGGGTAAAGCAGCTCTTTCATAATGTAAATGAAAGCTGTTATGTTGTTGGGAAAGCATGTACAGTGCTAGCAGGGGGAACGATTATTTTCCTTTTCCCATTATCCTGGGTTGCACACAGGGGCTGGTACCACAGCACTGTCTGGTGAGGAGGCTGGGGGGAAAGGGATACACTACGGTGCTTGGAGGGCTGCTCTGCCGGGACTGCAGCTGGTTTCTTGAGCTTCCTTTTCCATCACATAAACTGGGCCTATTTATCTCCACAGTGGATTTCATTTGAAAAGCAGTAATCTCTCAAGAAGATGAAACGCAATTGGCTTTTAAAAAATAGGAGAAAAAGATTACATCGTGCTTTGTGTTTCAGAATTTGAGATTTGAATGCCAGACAGACTCTACTGTTCTTGTCACTCCTATCAAAAGACATGTACATTGAAAGCCTGAAGTGGAAGGACTGCATGGAAAGCAGCCCTTTTAATCTGAGGTTTTGTAAGTACAGATGCTGAGATGGGAGTGTAACAAAGGCTCTGTGTTGTGGCATTGCACATCAGAGCCAAAAAAACCCTAAGGGGCATATCTCTAGTACCATGTCTAGCAGATTATGCATGCAACTCTAGTCGCCAGTAATGAGTTGTGTGGCTAATCTGTCAAGCACAACGCTACAGCACTCTGGCTTCCCCCCCAGGACTGGGCTGAGCTATGAGGCACTTTGCCTCCTCTCCAGGTGCTGAGCACCGTTAGAGCCTCTCCTGATTAGTGGGACAGGAAAACATTGTGTTCCACCCGGCTGCCCAGCCAGGAAGTCATAGATAAGAAATAAACCTCATCTTTAACAACAGCTCCAGCCGCAACAGACAGGGCTGTTAGACCGTCGGATGGTTAATATTCATAGGGGGTTGCTTATCTACGGTGATACACCATGAATTAATAAGAAGCATTAGAAGCGGCCTTAATGGAGTACAGCAAAGCCTGTCCTTTGTTTTATTTTCTCACTGATTTTGTGACCCAAGTGTTTTCAATTTACAACCCAAATGCTTATTTACAAAACATTAGCAGCATGACAAAATCCTTGTGAAATATGAAAACTCAAGTCATGCTCCAGCTCTGAGACTGCTGCGCACACATTCTGTCACGCATCAGCTTTTGCTGTAATTGGAACACAGGCTGGGTGGCTGGGCTATAGCTGTAGTAGATCTGTGAGGCTAATGTGATTACCTGCTTGGTCAAAAAAACCCACTCTTTTTGCCCAAATAACCCACTTAGCAAATAAGTAGATTAAAAAAAAAAAGCTTTTCGAAATAGCTGGTTTCATCAAATCTGAATTTCCCAGGGTGTTCCTCAGGTGAATTTTGTCAGAAGCATAAGTCCATAAAGGTGGATTATTAAATCAGCTTTAATACTGATGCTAAGATATGTATTAAATTTGATAATAATGGCAGTGATTTTACCATGTAACGACAGGACTTCAGTAATAGACACTTTAAGAGAAAGATAAATACTGGGAGATTTAGGATTTAAATCCCTACAGTTGGCTGGTTTCTTACAGACTCCTCGTGCCTGGACCTGTATCTTCATGGTCCTCATCAGGTACAGTGGGGTTGGTCACAGACCAAGCCTGCCGTGCTCTTCTCTGTGTACTCAGGCTGCCTTTCGTTCAGCCCCAGGAGCCGGAGCCTGGCTCTCCAGCACAAGGCTGGGAAGTGCTGTCAGCTTCATTTTCCCAGCTGCTGCCTAAAAGAGGAACAGATTTTCCCAAGCCTGCAGCATAATAAGGGGTTTCAGTTATGTTTCTGTCATCCTTGCAATGGTCTGGGGCTGGACTCCCGCTAGACTGGATGTTGCACATATTTTAAAAGAACAATCCATGCCCCTAGCAACATATGTTTTTCTCATGTAGATGGAGGGGTGCAGCAAACAGCCAGAGCATAAGGTGGCAATGAGCACAAAACCACCAGGTGATGGAGGAGGAGGAGGGAAGCCACAGCTGGTCAAGGGCTTCACAGCTGGAGAAGGTCACTTGGGGTGGTGGAGAATTGAGTTATTCTGAATAGAGGAAAGGTGAACCATGGAGCAGATGCCATGGATGTATGGTGCAGGCACCATGGGAGCACAAATCCCAAAGCATCAGGCTCAGGTTCCACTCAAAATAGCAGCTCTTTCCTTACGAGTGCAGATGAGAGCACCACCGGTAAAAACATGCCAATTAGTAAGAATGTCGGGAAGGATGGGGCAGGGTGTGTGGAGAATGATGTATCTGCTCTCTTTCCCTCACAATGATATGTTTTGAAAGCTGGTTTAAAACAAACCCTGAGTGTTTTTAATGACGGACGGGACCCTTTATTCCTTTTTGGACAGGGTGATAGGAGAAAGGGATGGAATGGGTGATGTCTATTGATAACGGCTCACGGGGAAGAGGCATCCAAGACTACTGGCCACGCCAGGCATTATTTTATCAATGGGTTATTTGAATATTTACATTTTCAAGGGAGAATCTTCTTTGGTTCCTCCGCACACCAGGGCCTTCTTGGCCAGTCTGAACAGTAAAGGTTTCTAATGTAAATAATTGCTCCACTGCCTTGTGTCATGCAGGAGGGTTAGGTTAGAGGTGGGAAATCTCTCAAGAGGAGGAAAGAAGGTGCTCTGAAAAAGAAAAGACAAGCCTGTGAAGTGAGCACATCAGCTTTTCCCCCTCTGTCACCCTCCCCATTACCAAAAGTCATGTAAAGCTTGTATACCTGAGCACATCCTATGGCCACACACCAGGAATTTAGCATTTTATGTCAGTTTACCAGTTTTGTGTGTTGTAGCAAGCTGAGGAGCGAGGAGAGGGCTGGCTCGGAGCATATACATCCCTGGCATTACCTGCTTCCCGCCTGGCAGCAGGCAGTAGCTGTGCACTGGTGGAGCTGCTGCTGGTTTTCCTTCTGTTTTTTTGGCTGCTTGTGGAAACCAGCTGTGGTTTGAAACCAGTTGCTTTCAGATGTCAGCCTTTGGGCTCAAGGATCTGAAGCTTTGTGACTCTGGTGTCTCTCTTGTGCTCAATGTTACAAGCCAATAGCGCTTGTAAAAGTTGTGATTCAGAAACTGTGCCTATAATGGAACCACATTGCGATCGACTGTCCTCACAGTAAATAACGGGGCTTTTTTTGCCAGGAGCTGGGACCTTTCTGTGCTCCTACACTGGCGGGTCCAGAGCTGTCAGCAGCACTCTGGAAGCTTAGTGAAAAATCTTCATAGGCTGCTGCTGAACAGCTTCAGAGGAATGAGAGATCTTAGCGACTTCAGTTAATTTGATGAATAGCTAATGAATGTCTTGAGACAAGCTGAAGGCTGGAAGATCATATGTAAGTTTTCGCTTCTGACGTAACTCTCAAATAACCATATCAAAAGTAATGATGCATTATTGGGGAAAGAAAAACAACACAAACCTGAACTTTCTCGGGCAAAGTCTCCTTGAAGTGTGACTGTTTGACATGACGCACATGTATCTATCTCTGTGAATAGATGAAACGGGGTTATCGCTCATGGTACCACTGACATGAGTCTGAGGGACCTTCCTCCAGCTTTGGTACTCCTGCGGCCCCGTGGCCCAGGCAGTGTGGATCTCTCCAAGCAGCAGCCAGCCTTGAGCTCGCTGGAGCCTGGTGGGCTGCGTGCTCAGCTCGGCTCCCTCCCTGCCTTGGCCTCGCCCATGCCCTGGGGCAGGTACCTTGTGCACTGCAGTGATGGAGACACACACTCCCTTCACCACGGCGTGCTGTCCCTCCCCGGGGGTCTCCCTGGGCCCAGGGTACCTCAGCCGGGTCCCGTCCTTCCGCAGCCATCTGAGGGCGGCCCGCGCCCCCCGCCACACGGGGGCGGTGGCTCCGCTCCCCTCGCGGCCCGTCCCGGAGGCGGGTCCTGCGGCGGGGCCCTGCCCTCCCTCCGCCCGAGGCAGCGGACCCGGTGCAGAGCTGCCGCCGGGAGAGGGGGAGCCGGGGCCGCGGCACGGGGCGGAGCCGGCACCGGGGCATCCTCCGTCCCGCCCGCCCGGCATCGCCGCGGCGGGCAGTGCGGCGGAGGGCGCTGCCAGGCCGGAGGGAGCGGCGGAGCCCCGCCGAGGGGAGTGCGAAGATGCTGTCCTACAGCGTGCTGGACGCCAACGTGGTGGACGTGGAGAAGCGGAGGAACCCCTCGAAGCACTACGTGAGTGGCGCTGGGGCCCGGCAGAGACCCCGTTCCGCCGCCGGGTGGGCTGTGGGTCGCGGCGCATGTGTGCGGGAGGAGGGCAGCGACAGGATGGGACGGGACGGGTGCGGAGCGGTGCCCGGACCGCAGAGCAGCTCCCGGTCGGACCTTGGAGAGGCACCCGCCTTGGTTGCAGCCCCCCACCCCATTTGCTGCTGTGGGCTCTGGGCTGCCATGGCAATGCAGGTCTTCCCCGTCCTTCATCCCTTTCGGCGGTTGGCTTTTTGTGATGTTATCATGTCGAAGTTCCACTCCTTTCTGAACGGGGATCTTCCCTTCTTGCTCGGCAGGACCCAGCAGGATGGGACAGGTCTCTCGGCTCACCAGTTTGCCTCCGTCCTGGCCGTGGCACTGCAGAGTGCCCGGTGGGAAGTGGAGCAAGCCCCTGCTATTTGTGGGGTCGGTGAGCCGGGGGTGCCCAATGCTTCTTCACTAGTTTTGTCCCATAAGTTGCATGAAGAGACTTTGAGGGGGGAGCCTGTTTGCATGGCTATCAAGTCAGGCTCAGCTTTTGGGATCTCTTGCGTCTCTGTTTTGCCTTGGTCCTTTCACACCTTGCTGCCAATAGCAGTGAGAGGATTTTTAACAGCCTTCCCAGGCTCCAGTGTTGCAGGGTGTCATGTACAAGTGTCTTTGCCTGCAGGAGTTTGCAGCATACGGTGGAGTAGCTTTTGCCTATCTGCATAAGCAGAGAGAGTATGTTTTGTTTCTGGGTTTTAGTTTCACCAAATCCTTTAACTCTCTGCTCAAAATACGATTTGCGTTTTAACACGTGGAGGGCTGGATTTTGTGTTTAGAGAAGGTAAATCATCTGGCTTTGGTAAGGGGTGCCTGACGGGGTGCTGTGGCTGGTGCGAAATCATTCTGAGTGCACTGTGTTTCCTGGCATTGCAAGTCTGCCAGGTTTCTTCAGAGCCTGCTTGAAAGATTAAGGCTGGAGATTGGACATAAAGCTTTGCATTAGTACTTCATATCACTGGGCTTTTTCCTCTGGAGCTTACACCATAACCCGGTTCAGGGCTAGAGGGCACTATGTTGCTGAGGGATGCTGATTTGTAGATGTAAAGCTGAAGCTTTCATCTCCCTTAGAATTAAGCATTTTGTGCCCGATTCAGAGGAGTGGAAGTTTTAGGTCTCGTGTCCTCTCAAGTTGCCCGCTGGACCTGTGTGTTCAGTGTTTATTGCTCATTCACTCTTCCAGGCTGCTTTAGCCTTTGCAAGCTGCTGATGTGAATTGTGGCTGACATCACCGCAGGCTGTTCTCTCACCTGAAAGGTGGCTGCAGTTCAGCATCAGAGAGATATGTCTGCCGAGCACAAAGATACACAAAGGAGCTGGTAACGATACCTTCCTTTTCACCCGAGAAATTGATGTTATTGATTTCTTATTTGTTGGAAAATAATCAGAAAATGAGGATTTAAATCTTGTATTTACAGTTTTGACAGGAAATACTTTCTGTGCTTGCGTGCAGAAACACATCTGTATTTACTTGATGATGACTGTCATTGCATTTTAATAGCAGTAGCTTAAATTGTTCCAAGAAGCTTTCTTTAACATTTCTAGTGGAAAATCTGCTTCTTCCTCTTCACCCTTCTCTCCACACACCTTTTGTAATACTGTCTTCTGCACAACAGTTTCACATCCCTGTGTGTCCGGTTCTTAGCCAAAGATATCCCAAATTGGTAATTAGCATTGTGTCTGCTTTTTGTCCCACTCAGTCTCTGGCTGTGCAGTATTTGGCACAACAGGGTCTTGGTTCACAAGTAAGCATTGGAGTAATTCAGTTAAAGATAATAGTCATCCATGTTCTTATGAATCTCTTCCTTTTAGGTGAGTGAATTAGCCCACAGGTCCAAAAGCCTTGGACTCCTTTTGTTTCCTAGATTGCAGTTTGCAATGTGCTGCAGCCTTTGCCTTTCGTCTGCCTGTGGTGATGTAACTCACAGAGGGTGGACTTGTGCTGTCAAAGGATTTAATTCCCTGGGTCTGATCCATTGATCATTGTTAGTTTGGTTCTGTGCTCTTTTTTTAACATGAAACAACTATTTTCTTCTGAAATGAATATAAACGTAACTTGGGATTTAGTTCTCTCCATTGCTGATGGATAGTTTGGAGAGTGTAAAACCGAGTGTGCTCCACCTTATGTGGCTCTGCAGTATCAGAAAGCCTTTCTGCCTCCAACATAAGCCCCCTCCTGCCTTGCCTCAAAGCCACGCAACATATGCCTTGGCATCCAATTAATGGTGTGTCTCTCTGGTGGATGGTGACATAGGTATTGCAGGCATTTTAACGTGACTCCCTTTCTTTTTAATTGTGATCTTTCAAGGCAGTAGTGGAGCCTGGAGAGATGAAGGCAAGTCTTAACTATTGTGGACATGTGGAGAGGGCTGAATGTGAGCCAGCACATGAGCCCCTGCACTGCTTGGCCTAGATGCCAGGAATCATTCCCTGGAGCAGATGTCTTTCATGATCTCAGTGTAGCTTATGTGGCCTTGACTCAAGAAAGTAAAAGAAAGAAGATGGTTTTGCATATCCTCTGCTGTGATCCTGGTGTGTGAAACTCCTAAAGAGATTAATACCTCACTGGAAGATTTGTAGTGCTTTGCACATGGGAAGAGATTAAAGTCTTCAGTCCATTGCTGTTTGATAGGAGCCCAGCCAGCTCTTTTCCCCATTCCCCTTGGAAATCACTACTAGGGAAAAATCTGCACTGCCTCCCTCTGCATCGCTGTCAGCAACTGGACAGCACAAGGCCACCCAGTTGGCTGGGCTCCCTGGATGGCAGCATGTGAAAGGATAAAGAGAAGGTTGGATCCATAGCCACATGCCTCTTGTGTGGTATATCAGTAATATAAGCTCCTGCTGCGCTTACAGCTTTTGACTTTCCAAATTAATTTCCTATTCTTTCTTCATACTGATGGCCCTTTAAAAATTGATTTGTGTTTGATAATACTTAAAAAATGTTAACTCTCCTTGCTTTCCCCCCTTCCTTTTTCTTTTAACAAGAACAATGTCAGGAAGGTCAAGTCTGGGTTTGTTGGAAAGACCCTTGATGCAACAGGGGTCATACATTGGTTGAGCAATGCTGTGGTGAAGCTGGGTGGATTAGGATGTTGCAGTTAATGGTTGAAGGTGTCAGTTAATCATTCTGAAGAGAAAAAGCTGGTAACAAGATCCAAATGCCTTTTCCGGCCCCTGCTAAGTTTTAAACAGTCTGAGAGGTTGTTGAAGTTTCATCTGTTTATGGGGTGGCTTCGCTGTCTTTTAGTCTGAAATTGTGATTGTCTGGTGTAGATATGAAATGTTCCCAACCTAGAAATGCATTCTGTATTTAAAAAGCCCCACTGTTGATGCTTGCCTCCCTTAACCATCCATCAGGGAGCTAAAACAACACATCCTCCCTTCTCCTCTCTGTTGCCAGCTTATCTTTAGGCAGATACCTTACCCTTTACCCAAATGCCTAACTTTTAGAAGCCCTGCAGGGAGCCTCTGCCTACCAGATGTGCTTTCTCCTGCTCTCAGAGAGGTAAGAGGAGGTTAGCACCTTCACCTGTTCACAGCTTTGCAGGACCTGGCTGATGGCAAAAGTATGTTAGAAACCAAATGAATGAAATTCCTCACCCTCTTCCCTGACCACTTGCTTTTCCACAGAGGACTGATGTGCTTTATCTCTATAGGCATTTATATGCTTGAGGTCATTTTGGAGATCTCTTAAGTGTCCCTGTATTATCCCAAGGGCAGAGATGGATACATCTGTACATATTTCCTCTTCCAGCACTTCTCTGCTCCTGTTGCAGTTGGGCTTTGTGTGTTTTTCATCTTCGTATGGCATGAAAGGAAGGTAGAACACTCTTGTTTTACAAGTGGCTGCCCTATCTCTTTCTAATTGGAGTGAATGCATTGCTGATTTTAATCATCTGAAATCACAGAATCGTTTAGGTTGGAAAAGACCCTTAGTATCATCACGTCTGAGATGCCTACATGCTGTTTCAGTTCCTTCCCTGGGTAATTGTTTCCTAATGCAATCTCTGAATGTCTCCAGGTTGCTCTTGTAGGACCCTCTCTGCTGCATGGATATGGTTGCTAAGCTCCTTGGGGCACTGACATCACTAAACTGTAAGGGTCTGAGTCCTGTGCTGAGTTTCAGCACTGTTCCATAGAGCACCTGAATATGCTTGTCACAAGTGACCCGTTGTAAAATGTTAGCATGCAGTATAAGGTTTATCTCCAAAGCTAGGGCCAAGCTCTTTTCCTTGCGTCCTACCTGCTCCTGCTTACTGCTTAGGCTCAAGCATGACTTAGATGCTGCCAGGCATCTTCACTGCTTTGTTCCTATTTGCTGCAAGCGGCTGGCTGTAAGAAAGCCAGCGCTGACAAGGAGGGCCTGGACATGTCATGGATTTAGTGGCAAGGTTCTTTGTTCCTATGTTGGTCCCTCGTTGCTATCATGGGAGAAGGAGCTGGATCATCAAATGGGTTGTCCAGTGTGGCTCTACCAGGAGGTCCGAGTTGAGGAGCTCCATATGCCACTTGTGCTAGCAGTACCAGCAGCTCATGGGTAAGGATGGCTTATTTAACCCTTTCAATTAGCAGAGCTGGAAACTGTGAGCCAGATCTCTTCCAGAGTGGACAAGATGTGACATACTTGGAACTCACGTGTCTTGTGGACTGTGGGTAGGGATCAGTAAGGGACCTGATGTGAATGAGAAGGCACTGTTAGATGGGCAGAGTACCTGTTTAGGTCTTATAAACTGTTTTCTGTTCTCCCTTTCCCCCCATCAAGACACCCTGTGTGGCTTTCCTTCCAAGGGCCATGATCCAGCTTGACTCACCAGTCTGCATTATTATTATTAATTATTACTGCTACTATTATCTGTGCCTGGGGTGCTGGGAAAGAGCCAGAAAATGAGCAGGCTGCTCTGTGATTTCATTGTTCCTCAAAACTGAACTTCTGTGCATTGGTAAAGGTTATGTCAGAGGTGGCTGTGATTCTCTGTGTGTAGAGGAGAGCTCAGGAGACAGCATATTGGGGTAAAGCATTCCCTCTCCCTTGAAGTGGCTTTCTCTGTGTGTAGACCACCACCCTGCTGGGGTAGATGTATGTCTTTAAGGTTAATTTACACCCCTCTGCCTGTTCTAGATGCAAATCTTATGCTTTTGCAGACTACCAAATTTTCATTGTTTTTTATGTCTGAGGAAACATGTCAGGACAAGCCTGTATTTCTGAATTATCTGGAAGCTGTGCATAGACAGTTCTCTGCAGGTTGGTTCAACCCTTTTCCCTACTCCCAGGTGACCAGAGGAGCAGTGATAGCAGGAGGTATAGATCAGACCTTGCCAGTGCAAAGCTGCTGCACCCACTAGTACTCAGAGGACTTATCTCTTCCTTACAACTGTAACCGGTTCTTGATGAAAATATTGTTTCTTGAAGTGGGATTCTCCCCTAACAGCAGGGATTTTAGTTTCTGTGTCCTGTTGGGTTTTTTACTTTAAGGGCACTGTTCTTTTCTGAGGCCAAAATAACATCCAGGTGTTTTCTGTTCACTGCCTTGAGGCACTTTCTTCCTTTTTTCAGCATCCACTTAGCCTTTGAGTGCTGTACCATTACCTGATTGTCTGTCTTGGAGGTCTTTCCCGTGTTCCCTTATCTTTCAGAAGTGCTCAAGAGAGACAGTCCTTTGAGCTTGTTCAGAGCAGGTTTGCAAAGTAGATCAGACACTTTAGGCATCTACCTGCTTTTCATAATGCACTGTCTGGCTCTTACTGCTCTCTAACTCAAAGTTTCTTCAGCAGGCAGCAGGGCAGCCCAGCAGATTAAGAAGCATTTGCAGTCCTTTCGTCCAACGGAGTTGTGGGCTGGTTACATTGAGCCAAGAGTCAGTAGTATCAAAATTCAACAGTTTGCAAAGTAAATTACTGCCCCCAGCCTTAGGAATAAATTAAACACCAATGAGAGAAAAGCAAGTTGTCCTGATTTATTGTGGTCAGGGCAGAATGAAATAATGCAGGAGACTACATCCCGGCAGGCTGCCTACTGGGGGAGCCTGCAGTGTGCTGGGAGGGCAGCCAAAAGAAAGCTCAAAGAAAAGCTTTTAGCAAGCCCGTGAGCTGGGGGCAACAGCTCCAAAAGCTTCCAAGTTCCATTTTAAAAGTGATGAAGATGCTGCTATTGACTTTCCCCAGAGCTTAGCTACCAGGGAGATGGTGTCCAAAGAGACAGCATAAATGCTTTCAGCTGCTGCATGCTGTGGGTGACCTCTGGCTTCGTAAGAGCCCTGAGTAGGGTGGCGGGTGCTAGGGCACACTAGTACAGCACAGCTTGATGGATTGTAGTCACAGTTATGCCAGTCTGAGTTAAAAGGAAGAGGAATGGAGAGACCAGATCCCACCCTTTTCCCAAAAGGGCTGACTGGAGAGAAATGAACAGACATCCTAAGGAAGCAAGGGATGGAATAGGAAATGGAGCCCAGACTTCCTGCATCCCAGAGCAACCCTTAGAGAGACGGGCAGCTCAAAGGTATTGCCCCCCTGCTGTCCTTGTGAGGAAAGGAATATACTGGTACTCCCATTGGGAAGATGAGGCAAAGAGAGAGATTAAGTGGTTGGCCCGAGGCCACTCGTGAAGCGTATGGCAGCATTTTCTATTCTTTGCTTTGGCTTCTAAAGCAGTCTTGCAGTTTATCAGATAAATGTACACAGCCTGAAAAAATACTACTCTCGCGTTCTGTCATTGTCTTCCTCAAAACCCATTTCCCATTTTATATGGATTAAACAGGAAGAGAGATTCAGTGTGACCCTACCTGAGGCAGGAGGTGACGTACAAGCTCTCTAATTTAGTCATCTGGGAGGAAACAGCTGGGCCTTTTAATAAGAGATGATTTTCTCTTTTTTTTTGATCTTCCTTTTTCATGCCATATCCTCTTAATCCGTGCCTGCTCATGCAAAGGGAACTGGTCCCCAGTAACCACAGAGAAGAGCAGGATCATTAGAGCAAGCTGACAGCTTTGTGTGTCAGCCCTATGGCATTGTGAAGCTGAATGCTTTCTTGTAGCAAGACCTGACACCACCTCGCCTGGAGCGTGCTGTGTAAATATTACATGAAGAAGGCAGTGAGCCACACAGTAGCGCTCTGTTTGAAGCTGGTGGTGTCTGCTGCTTAATCAGGTAGTGTCAAAACCAAATACAGTCAAGTCAGCGGAAAAAAAACTTCCCTGGGCCTTGTCTCACACCTCTAGACAGAGGCTTTATTGAAAGTTTTACTGAGAAGCTTGTAATTACTGTGGGTTTTAATATAGAGTGTCTCCCATTGTCTTTACTTTAAAAGCAAAAGCATATTCTCCAGCATCTCTTTATTATTCTCTTTTAGGCAGGGCATCATCACATTTGGAGTGGGGGAGAAGACAAAAAGGAACAGGTGGATTTCTTTAAATGGAAAGACTTTTAAGTGGAGCGTCTTGCAACCTAGTTAGAATCTTCCCACTTTAGCTTACTCATTCTTTGAACCACCTTCTAGCTGAATATTTAATAACAATCTAGTCAGTTGTTCAAACATTTCAAGTGTGAATTCATTATATGTCAGTAGTATGATATACTCATCACATGTGTTTATAAACAAGGGTGTCTTTTTGAATGCATAAAAGCCTTTATTACAGAACAAGGATGCTTTTGGACTAAAATATGTGCAAACAGACTTGGAAGATAGTCTCTGTGCTGGGCTGTAAAGACAAGCCATGGCACATGCGTACAGGCAGGTGGGGGACAGTGAGGCAATATCAACTAACTGTGCAGGTAATTGTCTCAACAAAACCCAGACTACTGTCTGGTGGTCATTTGAGCATCCTTGTGGAAAAAGGATGATCTCATAACACTTTAAATTACACTGGGGTGAAGGTAGAGAGAGATTTTCTTTTTTGCAGCCCCTGTAAGTTCTTGACCGTGCTGGTATTAACTGGCGCTCCTGTGCTTAGGATGACCTTTGTGACAATTGCAAAGATTCTCTTCTTGACTGTATTGAGCTATTGATTTCAGCAAAGCTACTCCTTATTTCAGTTTTATAAGAGGCATTCAACACGGAGTCATAGAATAGTTAGGGTTGGAAAAGACCTTAAGATCATCTAGTTCCAACATGTAAGTAACTAAGTCCTTACGCTGGGAGCATTCTACTTTTGTGGGCAGAATACATATCCCCAAATATGTGTTTTCGTCAGAACTTCACACACTGCATTAGTATGCTGCAGTGTATTCTTAATTGGTCTTAATAGTGACTGACTACTCTAGCACAGGACCTGGATGTACCATAGCTTCACAATACACTGCTATGTCGTAACATTCCTTATAATTCAGCTTCTTTATTTTGTCATGGTAGACTCTTGGGTGAACTAAAAGGTTTGTAGAAATTAAGTGTCCATAAATATGTGTGTGTGATCTCATACACACTGTACTTGAAACCCATGTTTCAATCACATATGTCTATAGATGTTGCTGGCACTGTCTTTCTGACCAGTAGGCTATGTTCTGTTTTTCCTATAACCACATTGGCTAAACACAGCGGTGCACGAGGCTCCTGTACTCTCAGCAGTCAGCAGCATGATTTCGTAGGCTTGATGCAAACTTGTTTGCAGGGAAAACATCCTTATCTATGTTCACAGGGAGAAACATGCCGAAACTCTCCTGACCATTAGCTGTGTTTAAACAAGAGTTTCGCATTACTGTGCTGTCTACTTTACAGAAGTCTTCCATAGCTGCCCCTGAGATACTGGAAGCATGGTTCTCCACTGTCCAGGATGTCCTTATAAATGCAAACTTTAATGCAGACAGTTCATAAATCATCCAGAAATGCTTCATCTAATGTCCAGTGCAATACACACAAGACATAGGCATGTGGGAAGAGCTTGTACGTCCTCTTCACTGATGGCGTGGCTTTGAATTGCTTGTTTAGCCTTTCACAGTCTCAGTGTGCTCTGCTGCAAAGCCAACAGGGTTTACTCACCTTTTATAAAGTGTAAAGATGAGTGTGTTACCTAACGGCTGACTGCTAGAATACACTTTGAAACCTCCAGGTTTGGATCATGCTTCTCTACCAGCAGGTCCATCCCTGGGAGCAGCACTTGCCTAATGGCAAGGTCATCGTGTTGTCCGGAAATGGGAGTCAGACTGTTGCTTCCCTAATAGCATTCAGCAGACTATTACTAGTACCAGTATTACATGGTAATAAATGGGATGGTATAAAAGTTGCATTCTCCTGTGAGGAAATATAGGATGCCAGCCATGCTTGCCTGCTGTGAGACTACTCATGTAGGGCATTCCTTCCCATCTTGGAGCCCCAGCACCTCTGGAGCTATTTGAGGTGAAGCATGGAGTAAAGAGAGCAAGCCCTTCAGCAGTAAGCTGCTAGCTGCTGCTGCCTGATCTTTCTCTGGTATCTCTGTATTCTTTGCCAGGAAAGCTCACCAGCAGAGGTGAAATTGTCTTGCCGCATTCTTGTATCCTTGGGGATGATGCAGCAGGAGCATCTGAATTACCATTTTCCTAACTCTGTGATGAGGAGATTTTAGCATGCACTGAGGTTTTCCTGCTGCTTGGTTCAGACTGTTTTATTATTATTTACAGATTAAGCCATACACTATGGGTAGAAGGTTATTCCTGATTTTCCCCTCTCCAGCAGATGCAAGCCTGGAGTAGACCCCTGTGACTCCAAGCAAAGTACTCTGTAAATCAGTTTCAAGTGTCTTTCCATTCCCTGCCCTGCAGGTGCTTTGCTGCTCCGCCTCTGAGCTCCGTAGATGTTCTTTGCTTGAAAATGTGTTAAACTGACACCTGCCTCATCTCAAGCAGCCTGAGCTGAGGGTTAGTCATGGGTAGATGCTCCAGGAGGCCACTGAGCTCTGGGTCTTCAGCAGAGCAGGGCAGCTGCCACAGCCCCTGCTAGTGTGTAAGTGGGAGGCCTGCAGTTTCCCAGGGCTGTCACTCCAGTGACTTTCTCCAGCATTAAAATCCCTTAGAATTTCAAAACAAACAAGGATACATGAAGTATTTTCCTGGAAGAAAGCCACAAAGAGCAGATCTAAATGCATCTCCCTCCTCCTATCTCCCAAATGTGTCCCAGGAAGAAGGACTGGAGTTCAGCGCTTTCCTAAGTGGGATTACAACAGGCTCTGGAGCTGGCTTCTGGGACAGGGCAGAAGAAAGGCAGGAGTAGGAGAGGAGTTCTCTGTGTGTGTGTTATATATTAGGCAAAACTGCTATAATCCTTGAACCAGCACTGGTGGTAATATCTCTTTTTATTAACACAAGGGCTGCTTATTTTCTGTTCATAACAAGAGATTAGAGCTGTTGTCTGAAGTAGAGAAGAATAAAAAGTGTCAGATTCTAGAAGA
This sequence comes from Forpus xanthops, assembly GCA_032466535.1. Classification (NCBI taxonomy): domain Eukaryota; kingdom Metazoa; phylum Chordata; class Aves; order Psittaciformes; family Psittacidae; genus Forpus; species Forpus xanthops. The sequence continues at coordinate 88,787 of JASSUY010027971.1, read as the reverse complement.
ACATCCATACTCATTTTCCATGTACCAAGGGGTAGCAATCTTGTATCCTCTGCATTTTACAAGGCCTGGACATCCTTAGCAAGTTCCTTCCTTTCCCTAAATCCAGATAAGTTTTCCTTTAATGCTTCAGCAAAAGGCATTTTACAAAGCCAACAGATGATATTGTTTCTCAAAGGGAATTCAGTGCAGTAGCCAGCTTCTGAAATACTCTCACTTGAGGCATACGAAGGAGTCTTCTGCCTGTTATTGCTCAAGAACAGATTTTCTGTTTCATCTTTTGTAACAGTGTCTGTCAGAAATCTGGACTGGTGTTGGGAAGCAGCTTTCCACCTGTTTTTGAGCTGGGCAGCTGTAGCTTGCATTTAATCCTTAAATACAGACATCCCTGATTTGTAAAGGTAAGTATAAATAGCTCAGTTTAAACTAAAAATATGTGAAGTGAATAAGGGTAACTACCCTTGGAGATTGCAGTAGTCATGATCTGGGCAGGATTGTCCATCCATCTGTCTTTAGACCTCTCTCTGTCCTCTTGACGTCTTTTCATATAGTGCTAGTGGCACAGGAGAGTGGCAGCTTGTACTGGTGTGCAACAGGCACTGCTGTTTTGGAGAGAGTCTCCTTCTTGGAAGAACTGAGGCTCAGACCCAAGTGAACAGGACCTGAGGATGTGCAACCTGGGGATGGGAGCAAGGCATTGCTTCTCAGCTTGGTTATGGCAGTTCTGGGTTTTTGGCTGCTCCTTTCAGCTGTGAGTAATGCTGTGTATCTGTGTGCTGTGGTGTTGGCCAAAGGAGCATTGGGATTACTGTTGTACAGAATTCCTCTATTCTTGAGCTGGGAGGGAATGCAGGTGTTTGATAGGATTTGGGGTTTTGATGTGAGGCTTCGTGTGTACATGCATGTGCTTTGCCTCTGTTTTAACTTCTATGTTGCTCTGCATTTGGTCAAGAAGAGGGTGCAGCCAAAGAAATGGGGTGAAAAGCAGAGGTTTATAAAGGATCTTTAGGTTCCATTGGAGCTGATGCCACAGTCCTGGCCAGATCCTAAGAATACTCCTTTATTCTTTCTTCTTTCTTTTGCTTTGCATTTCTCCCTTCTGACAAGCTCTACTCTTATCCTCAGCCTGGGATTATTTCCCATGTCTTAATTCTGGAGTTCTAGGTGATCTTCCAAACGTGGTAAGGCTGGACTGGAGAGCATCTTGTGGGCAATCAGCAGGGCCTTCCACTGGGTTTTGGGGGTCTGTAGAAGGACTGAGGGTACAGCCCTAATATGCTCACTGCAGCATTTGTGCCTGAGGAGAGGCATCACAAAGCTTTCCCTGTGTGCTGAGGGCTTTGTGGGGCTCTGCCTACCATGTTATCATATTGAGATCCTAAGCCATCAGCTCTCTAACTCATCTGATTAGTAGGGTGAAAGTGTTCTCTACCAGGCACTGGCATTTATAGGAGTCCATGTGTCATTGCTTTGGGATCTTGTTTGTGAGGACTTAAAATTTGTTTGCCATTGTCTCGCTCTGTGTGAGAAGTATTGGCTGGGTTATGACAAAGACCCAGATTCAGACCACATGGTTTGGGTCACAGGGGACTTGAAAACATCTTAAGGATTCCAATGAGGAAATGCCCTCTCTTTCTGTTTGTAGAAAGGTAGACACTGCAGTTAATACACGGGACTGACAGTCCAAGCCTGACCAAACATATGTTTTATCTGCCAGCACCCTGTCTTGACTGGTCACCTGAGCAGATCTAGTTCAAACTCCTATTGCTGAAAGGCCAGCATGTTGTCTTTACTATATGTTGTGACAGTAAGGGTTAAACAGATGGTGGTGGTGGCAAAGAGCTTGCTTTAGGCAGTAACACAGCAGTAAATGCTGAGATGACATGGGAAAGCTCTTTAGCTGACGTCCTTGGGAGCCTCTCGGTGACATCAAACTCCTGGACCTTTTCCAGGAGAGTTTGGCCTTGCCCCAGTGACAATAGATGTTAATCTGTTGGCTTGTCAAAAAGTACGTGTTAGTGGTTTTTTTACAGACCCATTTCCAACCCTCAGATTTCCCTGCTAGTAAACACAGCATTATGTCATTGTTTTGCCAGGAGCCAAGCACCGAAGCCAACTTTACAGTGCTGTTGTCAGCAAATGTCCACTCACTTTGGGGCTTTATCTGAGTTCCCAGGCTCTTTCTTCCTACTGTTGCCTGTGTTCTGGTCTCTGTGTCCATTAAAAACCTATGGATGCTTTATGGGAAATGTGTAGGGTCTAGCAGATGTGGCTAGCACATTCCAACTTATTTGTCTTAAATGGAGCTGTACCTGTTTAGAAAGATGCTTTGGTTTGTAAAGCTTCATCTTCTGGTGACTTTAGCTAAGACAAACTCTTGGATTCATGAGCGCAGAGATGCAAAACAAGGTGAAGGGATTTGCAGCCCAGCCTTGCTCCTCATTGATGATATAATAGGCAAGTCATAGCCAATAGCAATACCCCAGCTACTATAGCTCCTGTTTGTTTCAAAACCCAGTAACTGAGTTCCTATTAAAAATACTGGTGGTTAAATTGCTAATGTTATAAATTAACTTCCTTAGCTTTCAGAAACAGCACTCACCACAGATGATATAAAGCCACTTAGAACATTCTTGTAACTGTTGTTCCTTGTTTTGCTGCTAGACTTACTTCCATCTGTCTCCATGAAGGATATGAAACTGAAGATTTATAAAATTACTCAGTGGTTTAGAGCTAATCTGTTTAAAACAAACCGGTCTCTCATCCCTAGCTCTAGTTGGTCTTTCTGGGGCTGGCATCAACCCAATTTGTCTCATACTAAGACCTAATTGAAGTGATATCCTAAATCAGACTAAAGTAGTCTAAAGTCTAAGAGCAGAGGAAAGAGGAGAGAGATGCTCATTTGGATACAGACCCTGAATTTTTCCGATACGTGCACGAATAGATGATGGAGCAGAGCAGGTTCAGCCTCTTGGCAATGGTGTAAGAATTGCAACATTCTTGGGTATGAGGTAGAATAAAATGTTTTTTCTCCACTTTGCAATTAAGCTGTTTCACCTTGCTGAAAGTACAAATGCTTCACAAGAACTGACAAATTTCTAGGGACAAGGCTGACAGCTACTGAGCACAGCAATCAAGATATGTGGTTGGTTCAGGAAGTCTGTCATCTACCGATTGCTAAAGACTAAGCACACTGTGCTCTCTGTGTTACTATTAAGCATTTACCATCTAGCTTCATTAACAACAGAGTGATGAGCTGTGATAAAACTTTCTGGGCCAGTCCGGATCTTCCGATGCTTTCCCATGTGTCCCTCCTCATGGCAGAGAGGTTTGAACTAGATGATCTTAAGGTCCTTTCCAACCCAAACCATTCTATGATTTTATGATTTAGGGGCTAGTGTTGCACATCATGCCCTTGGCACATCGTTTTCATCTTCCCAGCCTTGGGTCAAATGGCAATTTATAAAGATATCATGTCTTGTATAGTTAATATGTGTTCAGGCTTTATAATACCTTTCAGTAATGGGTCCCCAGCACTGGGCATCAACACGTCTTTGCAAGGTTGGTGGAGCACAGTGAGAGCATCCTGTTTGCAGCAGTATATTTCTGGTGGAAGTGCCTTCTCAGAGCTGTCACAGCGTTAGGGAATAATTTGGACTCTTTTTTCTTATGGCTGAAAGTACTGTGAGTGGATCAGGAGACTGTAGAACATAGACCTGGGACAGACTTAGGTGTGCAAGCATTTTGCATTCCCACCTATGAACCTCCAGGGTGGTTGGGTTGACTTGGTGGGAAGCTTAGAACCTCTGATGGTCAGTGACTTCCAGTGTAGGCTTATTTTATTCACAAGCATTCTGTTTGTTCTCACACCAGGATTTTCCTTTCGCATAAACCCATCTCTGCTCTCAGTTTGGTTTGACCTTCTGTCCCACTTCTCTCCACCATTTTTTAGGGAGTGTTTGTATCCCTTCTCAGCCTTCATTCTGTTGAGCTGCTTTAGCCTCCTTGTGTTGAAGAGGCCACTCTCCAAGGTGCATAGCAAATAGGTCTCCCCACACCATGCTTTTTGCAGTCATTGTATACTGAATACAAGTGAGCCCAGGAACTGACAGTAATTCAGTCTGGGTAACTTAAAGCATGTAGGGGGTTAATTTGCGCTGCTGGGTATAGCCTTGCCCATGCTAGCAGGGGCCAGATGCAGCCACCTGGGAATAAGCTTGATTTCAATGGGATGATATGCCAGATGTAGTCAGGTGCCATTTGAAAGAGACAAGCTCTTGGGTCTGGCCTATCCCTGAGCTGTGTGAGCATGAAGGAGATTGCTTGATGGAGAATAACTTGTGGTTCTTTCACGGTTTAATTTTCTTCCCTTCAGGGAGTTTCAGAGCTAGTCCCAAAGCCTTGCAACTGACACTCCACTTGTAAAAGTAGTGAAGAGAAAATGTGGCTGATTATGTTCCCACGTTAGCTTTAATGAGGGTAATTTTAAGCAGATGGTGTCTATTTAATGTTCTGAAGGCACAGATAAACTAGTTTTAAGCAGGTCTTGAGAACAGAGTGGGAGAGATGAAGGCATCATTTTAGTGGGCAGCAGTTTGCCCAGATTGATGCTTGGCAGGATTGAAAGCGCTTGGGTGAAGACTTCTCATTTGGACAACCTCTGCTTGTTCTGCTTGGTTGAGAGGAGAGGTTTCTGTTTGAGCTTCAACAACAGTAAATAATTCCAGATTGATGTTGTGGAAGCATGCTGGCTTTGTGAAGGGAGGACAAGGGGGGAGCAAAACAAAACAAGAGTCTCTCAGTGCCTGGGGAAGGGAGCCAGGGTCACATTTGGAGCTTGTAGTGTTGGTAGACACAGAAAGGATGTGCCACATCATACGTGCATGTATCAGTGAAGATAGCTGGGGTGATTATCTCAAGCTTCTTTGTAGATTGCTTTGTGATGCTGATGATACGAAACTGATGCTGGGAAGTTTCAGACAAACATCCTCTTTTCAGCTTCCATATCTGCTCTTTTTTAATGTTCTTGGCATTTGCCTTTGGGGTAAGGAAGAGGCCATCACAACCCCTGGGATTTCAATCCCCATGAGTCCCAGTTGTGTGATTATAGATCTGCTGCCATTAAAATCAGTGTCACTTGGAGTTGTCCCTTTACAAAGCTGGGGGCTGACTTTGCTCCAAAGTACTGAGTTCCTCTTCCAAAGCCATCCTTGACCCTGGCTGTTTGTCCAGCTCTCCTCCTGGCTGATGTCTCCATCCTAATCTGCTGGGGAACGTTCCCAGGATCTGTCATGGGGATTGTTCAGGGTCCTCATTGGCACTGTCAGTGTCAGTTTCTACACACTGTAGGGCTGGTTTGTTACCAGTGAACTCAAGGAGGCTGTGGGATGGCTGCAGCTTACTTCATCAAAGCAGTCTAAGACTCATTTTCCCTTCAGATGTTTAACTCTGTCTTAGAGGCTGATTTCTTTGGGAGACCCAAGAGGGGAACACAGTGCCTTATGCTTTAAGGCAGTAGTTTTCACACTGAGATTTGTGGCCTGTTCCAGAAGCACTGGTAAAAGTAACAACTGCAGTAGGTTTGCTTTTCTTAGGCTTAAGGTCACTGTTCAGTGGATGAAATATGTGCAGAGACCACTTGTTAAAATTCAGTATATTTGTACTTTTCTGCAAGAATCAATGAAAGTACAGAAGCACTTTGGAGTATGTGCTTACTGTGAAAGTATCAACAATAGGTAGCAGTGAGGGGGAGCAGGAGGGAAACTAGGAAGTCTTTAATGTAATTTGCTAGAGGTAAAACGAGAAGGTTGCAAGCCATCTTTCTGGATGGAGTGAGACATTTGTGCTCAGATAGCAATGGTTATTCAGTGGCAGGTCTTCTATAAAGCTTCTGTGTAGAGGGTTCATGTGTAGAAAGGCTAAAAAACATATGGTGGGGAAGAACCAGAGCTGACTTCTAGTGAAAGCGCAGTGATGCTTTACGCTTTCAGCTAACTGCTGCTCAGAGGCGCATGAAAGCCTCATACTCGGGTGGTGAAACCTCTGTGCAGTCCTGCTTGGAAAATGACACAGACCTTTTTTTGCCTGCAAGATGGGAGGAACCTGTTACCACTTGCCTGTTGTCACTGAGCATGTCAGTGATGAACCTGGGGAAGAGTGGCCCTGAGAGAATGGATTTGGGGGTTGTTTGGGGTTTTGGGAGACCCTGTGTGTTGGAAACTGTTCCTGGGAGTTTTTAAGCTGCCCATCCCTTCTAGTCATTGCCGGTATCAGATGTGACCCTGGTTTTCCAGCCATGTTCTGGGGCGAGTACAAGGATTATCCTTAGTACTTTCCAGTCATTGCTGAGCACACTGAAAAGCACATCATTTTAGCTGCTTGCCTGTGGGTCTGGAGTTGTCTCTCCCAACTGACCAGTCAGGGGACAAGGAAAGACATGTCCTGAGCAGTTGCACAGCTGGGACCTTCTAGTGTAAAATAGGCCATGTCGCATTAGATGCCATTACAAGCATCTGGGTCAAATAACCAATGCCTGTCTCTCTCCAGCCACCCAGAGATGCTGCGCCCATGAAGACATGGAAACCAAGTGTAAAGCAGTGAGATGGGACAGCATTAGTGATAAAGTGCCTGACATACTGGGCCCGTTTCCCAAGGCCATGTTACCTCCTTGGCAGATGGGGATTAGCGCAAGGAGTTGGGTTGGGGGCATTGCCAGCAGCTGTCGCTTACTTTAGCAAAAGAGAAGCTAACATTCAACAGTGTAACTCTGGCTGTAAAATACTTACTAGGCTTGTTAGATTGTACTAAAGGGGGTTAATATACTTAAAGATCATGTAAAGGTGGTTAAAATTAAGAGCATTTATTGCAAAGCTGTTCCCTCTGCAGTCTTTTCTCCCAGGAGTGTACTGCTAAGATAAATCAGCAATTGAGACTCACTGATTGACTCTGCTGTGTCTGGATTCCCGCTTGTGTCCATGGGGGGTTGATGGGCATTGGAACTGAGGCTCCTCATGCTTGAGCAGTGAGCTGTAGCAGTGATTTTGACTCCACACACTCAACGTTGATCTTGCAAAGAGATGCGACTGCCAAAATTACAGGGCCGGGAGTCGGTCTCCCTTTGATCTCAGTTAAAATCTCATGGGCAATTTACTGCGACTTAATAGGTAACAGTGCATGAGTAGTGTGGTGCTCACTGCCTGCACACTCGCAGTCGGCTCAGATACATGGTACAGCAAACTCGCTTTCTTTGCAGCTAAACTAAAACAAATGGACTGGCAGTGCAGGTCAAGGTTTATGCAAGGTTACCATCTATTAACTAATGCGTATCAGAAGATAAATCATAGCACTTTGGTAATGTATCTAATCAACCTGTTAGACTATTTAGTGAGCTGTCTGAAAAGGCTTCAGCAATTGGGAGCTTTCAGTTGCATCTCTTCAATGTGGTTTGGTGTTTGCACAACATGAAATGATTCGTCTGGTGAGCTGAGGGTGTATCAAAGGTCTCTTTTGCAATCCCTGCTGCTCCACTGAGTTTCCTTAGGGAAGGTCTTTTTATTTCTGCCCTGGCTTAATTGATCCTTGTGAAGAAACATGCTAATGATGATTCTGGCTGCCATGGAGTGCTATGGATTTGCCAGCAGAAGAGTCTGTTATCACAACTCGAAATGCCTCCCACTCGCAAATTACAGCTCCTGATTTGTTTTATTTTGAGAGTGTTTGTATTTCCACAATCTGTGGGGTTATTATCCTGTGTTTGTTGCTGTGCTCTCTAAGAGCTTTCCTTCATGCTGGAAAGAGGAGGAATAGGATATAAATACTATTATCATCACTGTTGCTGAAAACTGGCCAAATTTCCACACACCAAGTGTCTCAGTCTTATTTGGAGACTCAGTAATATTCCAAAGGATGCCCCAAAACTTCCATTCTCTAGCAAAATAATTGTTAGCTCACTGGAGATGTAATATTCTGCCAAAAATGAATTTCTAACTCAGGATTCAGCTGCATGCTTAGCGTTTCTCAGGTAGCACAGACTGATGCTGATAAGTGACATGGGCTGTGCAGTAATGGAGGAAAGATGTACGTGTAGGGGGCAAGAAACTGAAATCTCTGGAGCAACTGTTCTACAAACCTTTGCAGAATGTGCCGTCTCAGTCTCTCTGGGGCTCTCAGCTGGCCTTGCAGCTGCAATGGCTCCTTCAGCACATCCTGACACCTCAGCAGCTCAGCTGTCAGGGTTCAGCACCAAGGCAAAGAAATGCTCCTTGCTGGCTCTGAGAACATAAGGGACTGTCCCAGCAACAAAACTCAGTCTATTTTTATTCTTGGACACTGACTAGATACAGTTCTGCTTCATGCAGTGCTAAATTAGAGGATGAAACTATGGCCGAAGTGTGTGTATGCCTCTTCTGCTCCCTGTGACAAAGGCTGCAGAAGGTGGTGGCCTTCCCCCCCACCCAATTCCTCTAAGGACAGGATGAGCAGTGCTTTAACCTTCCTGCCACTGGCTATATGGCATGTGTTAATGCTGGTCCTGGCCTTTCTCTGAAGCTCACTGGAGAAAGGACAAGTAGGGTGTGGGAGCCCAGTGTCTCTGGGGCAGGAAGCTGGACTGGCTTTAGGGCTGCCCTCAGTCTGGGTCTGTCTCTGCAGCATCCTTAAGTGGGATGAAAAACCATGACCATCCTGTCCCTCTGTATGGCAGTAAGGCACCCAGCAATGACCCCTCGCATTGCAGCACCAAAGCAATGGCTGAGAAGGACCTTCTGTGCAGTTTCATGGGTGTGTAGGCTGTTCCCTTTGTCCCAGTCCTCCTCAACTTGTTTCAGACATGTCTCTGACCTGGGGATGATTGGTGCAAGGGTTCTTACTCCAGACACAGTGCTGCTGATGCACCTTAACCCCTTCATATTGTTATTCTAGTTCAGCCTCAATTGAACTTGTTGAGAGCAGTTGAGCTTCTGAAGGTGGGTAATCCTGTCCTTTCACATGTGTTGCTGGTATGAGTGACTTCAGGTTGTTGCTGCATATCTAGGAGCATGGTATATATCCTTTTTATCTGTCAGCTTCTGCCAAAGGACCATATGGGTCTAGGTCTCAGAGCAGTACAGTCAGGCTCCTGCTGTGTAGGGTGACAGTGGTGCTGAGCCAGGGGCAGCTGCCACTGAAAGCAGCCGTGGTCCTTTTCCTTGCACCTTGTCTTGGCTTTTCTATGAGGCCCTGATAAATAGCCAATTCAGAGAGCAAAATAAGTCCCAAATTACTTCATTTTTCAGAAGAGAAGCTTTCCTTTCAATCAGTGGAATACCAGGGCTGTGCTCAGGGATGCTATCCTGTGCAGGGTAAAGTGTCATCACTTCCAGCTACTCCCGGCCAGAGGTCACATCCTCCTGCAGATCCAATCCCTGGCACCCTCCCTTCTCCCATACCAGCAGAGATTAGCTAGAGCCCACTTCCTGGTCGTATTTTTCTCATCTGGATTTGCAAGGGGCGGCACACCTGGTCCTTCTGGTGTGTGTGAGGTGCTGGTAACTGCTGGAGGGAAGGGGTAGCAACAGGCGATGGTGAGTGGTTGCCAGCTGCCTCCTACATCTGCTCAGCTGCAGCTCAAAGCATGTCTGACCTCAGCCAGGCAGTGGTTGCACCTCCGACTCTCCAGTCTCCATGACACACACGATGTTCAAAGTGCTTTTGCATATAGGAAGTAGTTTAATCGTGGTTTTGTTCCCTGTTTCAGCAAATCCAACCAGAGTCTGCATTGTTAAGTGTAAATGTCACACAGGCAAATATAATAACATCTGGTTTAAAGTAAAAAGAGTGAGGAAATGGGTGTTGTGGTTAAAATAAAGTCTACATCCTGAAGTCACTCCTCCGCAGCTAGGTTTTGTTTAGATAGACTGAATGTAACCTGTAATGTCAAGAGTTGGCCTGTACATGGAGAATTAGAGCAAAGGCTGAGTGTTTGCCATAGCCCTGAACTTTCTGCCCAGGTCACAGACATTTTGAGGCATTTTTCATGTCTCTGGACATCCTTTTAGCAAGTTCTCCTCCGCAGTTCACTGGGCTCTGCTCTGATGTGCAGCCCAATCAGGATACCCTCACTGACCTTCAAATTATGATTTAGATCATTGGGATAAACTGAATCACAGCCCATTGTGGATGGGGCCCGTTCATCAGTAAACGAGCTCCTGGCTTCAGGGAGCCATGGCCAGCTGCCTCAAAGAATTTGGTGCCATGTTCATGTAGCTGGGTCATCCTCCAGCTATTCCTGTTACTGTAGGGCAGTGTGAAGGAGCATACACCTATGTTTTTTATAGGTTGCTGTGACTCTTGCAAACCCCCATCCTGTTCCTGCCAGCTTTCAGAACTGTGTGCTTGCTCCAGATTGCTGATAGTCTCTGGTGTCTGTGGGAAGCAGAGAGGGTGTTTGACTGTGTTATACAACAGTAGATATGTTGTCACGCAGTACAAGGGTTTAACGTCATCTTCATATGGCCTAGAAATTTTAACTATGAGGACTAAAATGGGAAACAAGTGAACTTAACTTTTATGCCTTTAGGGCAAGAAAGTTTTGGGTCCTTTTATCTCTCTCACTAAAAACTGTTTGATTTCACTTTAAAAGATTCTAAACACGTACTCCGACTACATATTTATCGTTTAGATAGAGGTCTTGCACTTCCCTGCAGGCCTCTTAAACTCAGTGTTAGCTTGAAAATACAATATATGAAACCCTATCAATGCAGCCTATCAAGATAACTAAATATTATGGATGGAGCAAAATATTTCCCTTTCATTATGAAAATAAGTGTTCTTTGCAGTGTTACTCTTCAAGTGCGTTGTTCAAAAGATGTGATCAAGACATCAAAGAGAGGAAAGTTATTAAGATAGCAGGAACTGAAGCAGCTGCCTTTCTGCTGGTAATTAAAAGACAGTCTCGTGCGTTGCCCTGCTGAAATCGTGAACTGTTTTTATCCCCTGAGAGCTGTGTTCTGAAATGGGACTCATTTTACCACTTTTAAAATGAGCTGTTTGATTTTACAGTCGGAATAAGACTTTGTAAGAAGCAAGAGTCAACTTCAGAACTCCGCTGTAATGTGGCTCATGAGTACTCGGAACAATTTAAAGGGTCAGTACCATTTTCTCCTCTGTTTTGGATGGGAGGAGATGACAAGTTCCTCACAAACTCCCTGGTGAGGAGGAGTGAAAGCAGTCAGAGGATCTGGCCCTCTCTGTGCTGGTACTCAGCATAGCCGCAATGCAAAGGTGTTTGTTTGGGAGCTACTTCTTTAGATTAAGTGCATCTTTTGAGTTGTACTTGCTGTGTACTTCATAGTGGTGGTCCAAGAGGCAAGGTAGGAAACTGGCTCAAACAATCTCTTTGCTTTATTAATGTCCCCTTTTAGAATAGAAGCATCATTATCTCCAGGCAGTGGGAGGAGCAACCTGGGGATGAGCTGTCATGGAAGCACTCATCTCCTCTGAAATTTCATTCTCTTGAAGTGAGGAAATATTTGAACTGGGGCTTCAGTGAGAGCAGTTTATGAGGGGAAAAAGCTATGGTGAATTATCTCTCATAGAGACAAGTGGCTGGAGCTACATGTTGCAGAAGCCTTGGGATCTACTAGATATGCAGTACATTCTGGGGAAAGGATGCACCTCCTTTTTGCAGGCTGGTCAGACCTGTGCCCTTCCTGCTGATATCTGTTGAGGTTTCAGATGAGGGAGAAGGTCAAAACCACCCTGTAAAAACTCCTTTTATCTTGAACTGTGCCATCAGACAAGCTGTGTCTGGAATCAGAGAAACTGTTGTGTGTGCTGTTTGTGTCAGGTTGTTAATTTATTCCTGGAAAACTTCTTTGGTTTTCTGGTTTTGTGCAAAGGCACAGTGTAACCCCATCATCTGTCAGAGACACATTGCATCAAAGGGAACTTGTACTGTATGATGCACTTCAAGTATAGCCCCAGTCAAGCCTTGTGGGTCAGATGGTGTCAGGAAGGAGAGAAGACAGTGCTGTTAGCTGTTTAAAAACCTGATTAAAGTGGCAGATGAGTCAAAAGGAAAACCTGTGTGGGAGCTGAAGTTGCTGGAGTGAGCTAGAAACTTTGCTTTTTCAATTGAAATTGCAGCTTGCCTGGAGCAGAGTCCTCAAGTGATTTTTGGTGCCATCTCGCTGTGTTCTGGGGGTGAGCTGCAGCCCCAAATCCATTAATCCTTGGTGATGGAAAGAGATGTGTGGGAGTAGAGCGTGCTCTGCAATTTGCAGGATGGGAGCTCTTGGGCAGCTTGTGTGAGATAGGGTCAGAGCTTAGGGGCACCAGCGATGGGTGGTGGGCAGCTCAGACAAAGGGAGCAGGCTTTTCTCTTTCCATTCAGTCGTTCCCTCCCTCAGTGCTTTTTTCCAACTGTAATTCTGTTGTTAAGTGCAAATTGGTCACAGTGAGGTACTTGTCCAAACCTCCATTGTGCACAACATAGCCCCCAAATTGCCCTTAATTCTGATTGTGAGAAAGCTCCTGTATGTGGCTAAAAACAATGAGGTGTAAAAAATGTGTGTTTTTAACTCCCATTTTAGTGAAATAACAGAACTGAAGAATTGCCACTGCAGTTCATGTTCAGTCAACACTAATTCCTTAAAACCCCTGCATTTTCTACATCTCCTGGAGTGAATTGCTGCACCTTGTGCAGGAACTAAAAGCAGTGTTGGAAAGTACTGAATGCAACAAATAAGTCATTTTACTTAGTTTAAAAAATATTTTGGAGGGAAATCACTCCCAGTTTTGATCAGCCTTGCCACAGAAAAGAAGAAATTATCTCTACGTGTAACATAAAAGGGAGCTTAACCAACGGCCAAAATAACCAAGCCAGGGGAACATCCAGTGTTTAAAACAAACAGCCTGAGCTTTAACCTTCTCTCTGATCTTTTCTATTAAAATTCACCCTTGGAGACTGTTCAATAGGGAAGCAGCCTCTCTCCTTGGATAAAAGAGACATTTAGCTGAAAGTAAGGTCTGCATGGACACCCTGGCTCTGCAGCCATGCAGAAGAGGACTGCAATGGCAGGAGGTGGCACCGTGTCCTGCTGGAGCTGTTTAGCACTGGCCAAGCAGCAGGGAACATGCCACCATCCACCAGTGCCCTCATCCCTCCCGTGGCTCATGTGCCCATCATTGCTGCCTCCTGACTCATCAGGATGAGTGTGACAGAGGCACAGAGTGCAGATACCCACAGGGTGAGAAGGTGTCTGTGATGGTTTCTAATTCCAGGCATTTCAGCTTAGAGCTACTGCAAACCCTTTGTGCTCTGAGCTGCAGCAGTGGCAGCGAGTAGCATCGCAGTTGTATCCCATCTTGTAACCCAGTGATGGCCATGCTGGCTTCCAAGTGGCTAGCTCAGTGTCTCTGCTGCTGATGGTCACAGAAGCAGTTCCCATAGGCAATGCAATTGGGGTCTCCTGGTCTACCATGGGAGGCACTTTCTCAATGAACAGTTTCTGATGTAGCATGAAAGGACACCTTGGTCTTAATCACTGATGTGCCCTCTTCTGCTAAATCCTTCAGCACAAGTTGGCTGATTCCTTATACTGAATCTATCATTAGCCCTCTTGGGTATAAGTTGAAGCCTATGCAGAAGAGAACCCTTCTTCTCTCCCAGTCCTTGCAAGCTCCAGCCTGCAAGCATGTCATACTCATGATCATGCCTAACGCAGGGAGGTTTGGAAATAGAGTGCTGCTATGGGGAGCAATTGTGCAAGGAACAGTGGGGAGACTGAGATAGTGACATGGGAAGGGGTTGGATGGTGCCTCTCTGGGTGATGTATGTGACTTGAGACAGCTGCAGGTGCTGCTGCTATTCCTTGGTGGAGCTTTTGCACTAAGCTCTGCCCACCCAAATGGGTTGGAGGAGGAATCTGGCACGTGGGTTTCAGGCACGACTGCTGTCTGTGTGGAAAACAAACGTGTTTTACATGCCTTTGATCAGAGGATCCTGTTCAGACCTGGTATCATGCTATTCATTTCAGCCTGGTTGCTAATCCTGGTGCTGAGTTTGACCCTTAAGCTTTTTGGTTTTATCATGTGCTTTGATACGGTTGTAAAAATACTGACTGACTGGCAAGGCTCCAGGGCATGGCTTTATGTTCTAGCAACTGCGAAACGAACGTGCTTAAAATGGTTTTATGCTCAGAATATTGTTCTTGTTATGTCCGTCCGTCCCCCCCCCCCCATTATTTTAAAGCTCATGTTCCCTGTTCGGGGGACAACCCTGTTGCTCTTTGCATGTTGTGCAGAGTTGGTTCCTCCTAGGATTGTCTTTTGCCCTGAGACTCAAACCTGGGTGTATGAAAACACAGAGCTTAAGCGGAAACACTGCCTCAGGCTTCATGGGAGACGAGATGGAGTAGGAGGTGGATTAGGACATAGGAGGCCCTCCTTCCCCCATGATGCTGAAGCCTGTGCTGCTATCCCTGTCAGGCTTGACTAGGGTTTGAACTTCCAGAAACATTTGATACTGGGTATCCCATCCCTGCTGGGCTGGGAAGCCGTGTGTGTCTATGCCTGCACATGGAGAGAGATGCCATCCAGAGGGACCTTGACACGCTTGTGAGGTGGGATGATGCCAACCTCATGAAGTTTAACCATGCCAAGTGCAAGGTCCTACACCTGGGTCGGAGCAATCCCAGACACAGCTACAGGATGGGCAGAGATGAGATGCAGAGCAGCCCTGAGGAGAAGGACTTGGAGGTTTTGGTTGATAAGAGAATGAACATGAGCTGGCAGTGTGCTCTTGCTGTCCAGAAAACCAACTGTATCCTGGGCTGCATCAAAAGGAACATGACCAGCAGGTTGAGGGAAGTGATCCTGCCCCTCTACTCTGCTCTCGTGAGACCTCACTTGGTGTATTGTGTGCAGTTCTGGTGTCCTCAACATAAAAAGGACATGGAACTGT
>JASSUY010027971.1:0-73749 GCA_032466535.1 Forpus xanthops | reverse complement strand
TGTGAGGAAGAAATTCTTTACTGTAAGGGTGGTGAGGCAGTGGAATGTGTTGCCCAGGGAAGTTGTGAATGCTCCATTGCTGGCAGTGTTCAAGGCCGGGTTGGACATAACCTTGGGTGACATGTTTTAGTGTGAGGTGTCCCTGCCTATGGCAGGGGGGTTGGAACTAGATGATCTTGAGGTTCTATGATTCTATGAGAAGTGTTTTAAGAGAAAATCCTTGTGTGTGACTGAGCTGCTGTTCCCCCATGCCAGGTGAGTCAATAGGCTTTTTATATCCTGTGGGATTTGAGTGTGCCACAAAAAAGGTTCTGGTGGGTTTATTCTGCTACTGGGAGGGGCAGCTTTCGTTGAGTGGGGTGCACTGCTGTGCTGATGTGTATCTGCTACATGCCCTGTGAATACAGGTCTGTATTAGTTGCATTTTAGTGTTATCTGAAAGGTTATTAATTTAAGTGTAAATGTGTCCTTGATACTTGTTTAACAAAGCTGTTCACCCTTCATTTCTTTGAACAACTGTCTCCAACTCCTGAATTTTGGTCTCTCATCCAAGGTGCCCCTAGAAAGGATTCTATCTGAGTTTAACTATATGGTACTTTTTCCATATGGGCTGGAGTATCAGCCTCCCAGATACGGCATCCAGATTCTGCATCCAAATTATGCCTCCAGCTGCTGCTGCAGGGAACATACTTTGTTTGCTTTGTATAAGGAAATTATAGCTACTGCTCTTTCTCTTTCTTGTGAGGTGTAACTTCTTCATTGCAGAGAGCAGTGCACCCCATTAGAATGTAATTGTTTATGTCAAAGTGGATAGACAGGAGTTGCTACTCCTTGAAGGCAAGTATCGAAAGGGAGCATCTTTTCAAGGCCAAGGTAGGACATGAAAGTTGAATCAGGCATTATTAATCTTGGGAATACATCATGCCCTACTGTAGGCAGCTCTCCAGCATGCTCCAGATAATCTTCTGCTTGTTCTGCTGTCCAGTCTCAGCACGAGGAGCTGGGCTGGAGACCCCAGTCCTGGCCCTTCATAGAGCAGTGTATAAAGAGCTCCTGGGCAGGGACTGCATTGGATTCTGCTTATGGTGTCTAATTTGTTCCAAGTGCTGCTAATAATTAGGGAAATAAAATGATTAGTTAGAAAAGGAATTCAGTTTACTGAGAGTGTGTTCCAGGAGGGTTTTATAGCTCTGAAATAGTAACTTGCCAATCAAATAAATATTGCAGAGTGAAGAGGCACACAGTAGCCAGCTTGGTAGTCAGTAGTAGAGCACTGCCTTGTAGCCCATGGCTCAAAATAAACTTGGTGTGAAAATGCATTATTTTACAGACGTGGTGGGTTTTTTTCTAGGGAAAAAAAATAAATCTTGCCTCCAAAACTTTTTTATTCTGTCTTGTGGCCAGCAAGACCAAGGTTACCTGTCTCAGCTGTGAGCGCTGATGCTGGCGTTCCCGAGGGATGCTTGTGAATTCCCTCTGCATTTCATCTCCTAGCTTAATGGTTCTTTTAAGACCCAAGAACAAGGGAGCAGAACTCTTTGGAAGATGTTGTTGCTGGTTTCCCGGGGATGAGGGAGAGCCCAAGCCTTGCATGCCAGATGTCCTTTCAAGGGGAAGAAGAATAAAGTGACATGGCTGGTATATTATTTGGGTAGTTTTTTAATGTCACACCTTGATGGAGTCTGAGGTTAATAACTGGCAGATTGACTCTCAGTATTGTGGCCAGATGCAGCAGCTGGCTGAGCTCCCCAGCTTCAGAGCTCACTTTTAAGTCATGCTTCTATTATTTACCCTGTCAAGTTGATTTGCTGTTTGGTGGTGTTTTGGAGTCAGGTTTTGGGCTAAGGAGGGTTCTTGTGTCTGCAAGAACACCGTCAGGTCTCCAGTTGGCCTGGAAGGTGTTTCCAAGTGGGCCGGTGGGTCAGGTGTTCAGACAGGAATTGGTACCCCTCTGCCATAGGTTTACTGAACTCCTGAACAAACCTCCAGCCTCCTTTGCTTGTCATACAATGGTCTGGGTTGAAAAGGGCCTTAAGATCATCTAGTTCCAATCCCCTTGCCATGGACAGGGACACCTTCCCCTAGACCATGTTGCTCAAGGCCCTCTCCCACTCCTTAAACACATGGGACAGAAATGAGGCTATTCAGCTAGAAGAGGTGTGACATTTTCCTATTTTCTGTATTTTTGCATACATGATTGCTCACTGTGATAGTTATTTGCTGACTTGGAGAGTTGGTCACAAGCTTGCTGGCTGTAGGTCTTCATGGTTGCAATTTAAGAGGCAGCACAGTTGACACACCAAGGCCACGTGGCAGCCTCTCCAATGAGTTCTGGCTGCTGAGTGATTGCAATCAGGACCTGGCTTTCTTACCACTGTGATGGGGTTGGTTCAGAGCCTCCCGTGGGCTGCAGAACTGGCAATGTGGCAACCACAGCTAGTGTGGTTTAACAGGGGCTGGAAATGTGTGGAGTGCTGCAGCTGTGGCAAGAACTGAGCCAATCTGGAGAGGATTCAGTCATCTCCAGCTGAAACTTGGCATGGTATATAACTGATGTGTGAAATGAGGGTGTTGGAGCAATTCATGTGTGCTGGAACTGGGGAGATGTTGGGCTGGAGGGTTCCTGCTCATCTGTGCAAGGCTGGAAGAGTGTTGTCATACTACTCAGTCAGGGTTGTAGACAGACTACATGGGCCTGTTTTGGGGAAACCCAGAATTATAGTGGAAGGATGATAGTTAGCAAGAGTCAGGATTTTCAACACAGCCCTCAAATCAATAGTTGTACGAGTCCAAAGGACAAAGTGACAAAGATGACCTTGACAGTTGCAGACTGCAAGTTAGCAGCAGTTAAGTGTAGGCTCGAATCCCATTGAAATATCTGGAATTCAGGCCCTTTCTTGAACTGCAGCATGTCTATTAGTGCCCTGGCAAGCTGAGCCTCCAAGGAATCACTGTTGCAATCTCTGCAAACCATTCAGTGTGTGCCCTACACTTTCAAGGAAGATTTTCTGTCCTGAGAAGATGACTTTTATCCGTGGGACCAAAGCAAAATGCCCATCATCTCAGTATTTAGAATAAGGATGGCTGCTGGAGAGATCTTTTTGGTGACGATGAAGAACTGGGATTATCAAGCCACCATCTGATGATCAGGTGGGAATTGCCTTGGTGTTCACAAGCCACGAGGAACTTTTTTGGCTGTCTTTGTGTTGCTGGTGGAGAACCTTCACAGGCAACTCAGAGAAGCAGAAAGCCTTCTCTGGAGTACAGAATGCATGGGTCTCAGGGGTGCAGGCCTGGTTTTGCTCTTGCCTG
Organism: Forpus xanthops; assembly: GCA_032466535.1. Lineage (NCBI taxonomy): Eukaryota > Metazoa > Chordata > Aves > Psittaciformes > Psittacidae > Forpus > Forpus xanthops. Next base: position 70,437 of record JASSUY010027971.1, on the reverse strand, counting down.
TCCCACCCAGGGCAGTTCTAGGCTTGCTGGAGAATGCTGATGGGAGCAGTGCTTTTTCCCTGTGGTCAGCTATCTGTCAAGGCTAGTGGTTATCCTCCACTAAAACTATTGGTCAGTTCTCCAGCTGGCCTCCTTTGCTTACCCTCAGAAGCAATTTGGATGGTTAACAGAGAGGAGAGACTGAGGGAGCTTAATGGTCTGTCTCTGGAACCCAAGCCTGTGGCTTTGTCATCTGGGAGAGCTCTTGCGTTTATTTTGTCTGACTTCGTCTTTTCCCTCAAGTGAGAGCAGCCATGGTGGCTGTGTCAGTTTGGTGTGTCCTGTGGGAGAGTTCCCCCCTGCTTGCTGCTTCCAGTGGGATTTGGTTGACCTGGGAGCAGACCCTTGCCCCAGATCTTTTTGAGTTTTGGGTGTTATTTTACCTTGGAAGCTGTCCCCCTGGCCTCCACAGTGATAGATCACTGCACTCAGGAGATGTCCAGGATGTCCATTCCTTCTACCTGAGGCAGACTAGGGCAAATCCTGGAGTGAGTGGCCTGGTGGCACTGCTGAGGGCAGCCCCACTTATTTAACAGTCTGCATCTGATGATATGTGGGCAAGGGCTTATTTTACCTGGGATCTCCACATGGAGAGCCAGCTCATATTAGTGGGCCGCAAATGGAGTCAGACCCATAGAGATTGTGGTGCTTGAATCTGGAGCCCTTCCTTTGCACCTTGCCTTAATTTGCATTGCAGCCCATCTACTCTCTGTACATGGAGATAGATGGAAGGAGAGGCACTCCGCTAGAGCACAGGATGCTGTGGCTCTTACCAGAGCCTGCTGATAGCACCCGGTTGTGAACAGTGTGATTTTTAAGTCTGTCTTCATGTTGTTCCAAGGCAAGAATGGTTTATATTTGAATAGTATTAATTTAATCATATTGAAGCATTAAGAAATGGCACAGTGGTCCAAGCCTTGCTAGTTTTTCTCATGTTTCACAGGGCTGAGGAGGGTGAGATTTGATCCTCTTTGGATGTATCCGGACTGAAAGGGTGGTTGTGGGAAAAAGAGGCAGGGGAATTACAACTCTGGAAAAAGAATCCTAGCTCTGCCCTGGCAATAAGACGCTGCAGGACCTGACTTATGATGCCGTAATTCACACCTCATGCATTCTGTGGCATTCAGCCGACTGCTTCATGCCCTGCTCGTTCAGTGTGAGAGATTTTGGTTCAACTTGACCCTGGCTGGCTCAGCCCTCAAGTGGAGATGCATGCATGGAGATGGCTGCAGGACTTCTCTTTTCCTCCACTGCTGTATATTCCCTTTGGCAAAAAAAGCTGTGGCTGCTCAGGGCAGACTTTGCATCTCCCTAATCCAGCCTGACTTTGGTGTATCCTTACCTGTAAGCAGAACCCTGGTCCTAGAAAAAAAATGAAGGATGTGTTAAGTACTATAGAATCTGTGTATTTCTCTGTTGTGTCAGCAGTGCTCCTGCTGGGATCACTGGGGGCACTAAGGGTTGGTGTCTGGGAGCAGCAAGCAAGGTTTGAAATCTGAAATGGGTCAAGAAGTTGTTGGACACATCCATCTTTATCTCAGTCTTCTGTTCCAAATCTGCTCACTAAGAGTGAATACTTAGGGAAAGGGTTTTCAGATCAGGTCATTATTAATGAAAGACTTGGCAGGAGATGCATTCACCCTGCAGCTCACTTCAGGGGTGGAGCGCCCTTGGCTGGGACAAAAATTGCTGCTTGCTGTCTCTGTCAGGACACCTGCAGGGTGGCAGAACGTTTGTGCCCTTCAGCCAAACTAACTGTCCATCCCATCATCCCCATCATATGCAGGTGCCTGGGGGTGAGTTGGCAAAGCAGCTGCTTGTTGAGAGCTCTACTCTAAAGCTGGCAGCTGAGCCAAGTCAAAGAGGAAGAATCCTCTTCAAAAATGCTTGTCCTTTTCCCAAACTCCATGAGCACGAGTTCCTGTCTGCCCAATGTCACTAAATGCACGAGGTGACTCTGATCCATGCTGTGCCCATGTGGGCTGTTGGTGCTCTGGCAGTCAGGCCTGGCCTGCTGTCAGGATGCTGTTTCATGCTATTGTCTTTGCATATGTGCTGTATGATAAATTATAGTAGTGCTTCCAGCTCCTTCTTGTGTTAGCACTTCATAAATTTAAATTTTAAATTGCTCTGGGGCCCCATGTTACAAACTTTGAATCCTCTGAGTGAGGACTGGAGTCAAATCTCCATTTTTTAAAAGGGTCTGCTATTTGGAAGTGTTCTGTTGCTAGTAGTTGAACGCAGTGGCTGCAACAGAGGCTTATGGTATTCTGAAGTAAAAAAAGTAGGGCAGCCTCATCCAAGTGATGCTGTGCTCTGCAAAGACGTGGGGCTCTTTGGTGTGAGTGTGGCTGACCCAGCCAGCCTGCCTTGTGAACCACCATGCATTGATTGTGCTGCATCATGGAGGTCAGCATCAATTTGGGCATCTCTGTGCCATGTAAACCTTTTCTTACTGTATGTACATCTACCTCACCTTCAACCTAATAGACATGAGATGTCTGTCTAGTGTAGGATGCTCCTGCAGGCAGAGGACAAGGCAGCTCCAGAGATAGATGTCTACTCTAGCTGTGTACCTGGAGAAGGATCTGAGATGGGTAACTTTGATCAGTTCGTGAGCCTGACTTTGGGGTGCATAAAACTAGGACTTTTTGCCCAAATCCTGCCTAGCAAATTCCTGCTGTCTCCAGATGCTGTATATGCGCATGCAGCTGTATTGAAAGTGTGTATTGCAGTTCTTGAAAGTCTGCTGTTACGGACAGCAATTTTTCTAGGCTTTTGGTGGTCACTTAAGCAGATTTAATAGGGTTTCTGTCTTCAGAACATTCATAATTGCCTTTAAGTGGCTAAAAGTGGGAGAATATTCAGGCTAGGGACTGAAAGGAAGAGGTTTGTTTATTGTTCCAAGGCACTGTAAACCCTGAATTTGACAGAAATATATATGCATGCAGTCATTTTGCTGATTCATACCTTATTACTGGTTTTGATAGAACGTATAATATAGATATGGCCCTAAAAGGCTTATGTCTAAGGTGACACATGCTGACTTGCAGCCACACACTCTCTTTCCAAAAATGAGCAACTCCCAGAGTATGTGTGGCTTGTGGCTGGGTTGTGATAGGTAAACAAGAAGGAATTAGTGTGGTCTCCATCACTGCCTTCCATGGCAGCTCAGACACACAGTCTTCTGCCAAACAGCAGTGCGTGTCTCCATGGGAGACATGGAGTTTTTTACAGAGGAACATTATGTGATCCCTAGGGATGTTGTTCTCCTCTGCACCAAAAGGGTCAGTTGGACGTATTTTCCTACCATAGGATCTCTGTATTTGCAGGTTTTAAAGGGGAAGTGATGTTTTGAGCAGAAATGCCCATAACACAATATTACTTCAAGCTGAAAAAGCATTTCTGCTGTATCCCTGTATTGCAGCAGGACAGAGCAATGTGTGCCCATCTGCAGAACCCACAGCCCAGTGGGCTGAATGAACTCAGTCTGGAAAGCAGTGAGGATGTCCATTTGCATCTGTGTGTGGCCCAGGCCACAAATTGCGGAGTTGAAGAGGGATGGTTTTCACGCTGTCCGTGATGGTCCTGCACATCTGGGGTGGGAGAGTGTGTTCCTGCAAGCGGGAAGACAGGAAGCCAAGCGTGGGAAAAGGAGGATGACTGTTAGAAGAGTGGGAGGGAAGGAAGGGGCAGAGCCAATAGTTCAACTTAGCAAAGAGGCAGTGATTGAGGGTGCGAGGATTTGGCAGAGTATCTTCCCGAAAACCCTGAAGTTCCACAGGAAGAAGGTAATTTTGTGTTTAATTCAGTGCCGTGCCCTGATGGGAGGGAATCTGTTCTGTGCACGACTCTTGCATCATTTTTCCTGCTGTGGCCAGAAGCAAAGCAGGAAGTAAGGAAGGTGCTGCATGTTTGCCTCCTCTTTGGTATTTTTACAGTGCACTTCAGGTGTTCATTGCAAGACCAGGACACAAAATCACTTCCTTCTTTCACTTTTCTCCCTGTAAGAAACATGGATTTCTACGAAGACTTAAAAGTGAAAGATATTTTTCTGGTGACTTCAACATTGCATCTTTCTGGGGTTGTGGAAATTTGTTCCCTTCTTTCCAAGAGCTGGTTTCACATTGTCAGGATTGTCCTGTAAAGAATGTCCAAATACATTTAGTCTTACATATATATGGCCATGCTATATAATTGCATGTTTGTTGGGTGGTGTTTGTTTTGAGGATAGGTCTGGTTTGCAGTCACAACTCACAGGGTTTTGCAATTATAATGCAAATACTCATCTGTCAGTATGTTATGCTGACAGTTCTGTGGTGCTTTGCTTGTTGATCTGTTTGATTTCACCTCGAGTTTTATTCTTCAGTCGTGCGTGAAAAATGTGGTTGCACAAACTGTAAAAAATCAGAAGAGTTTTTCAGTTGTTTTGTGTCAGGGGCTGTAGATCACACCTGAAGTACTGTGTGCCTCAGCTCTGGCTTTGTGAATCTGAGGGTCTCCTGGTTTACATGAACTTTTTGTTTCCCTTTACTCAAAATGAGAAGAAAACAAATTTATCCTTCTATTCTATGGCAAAATCCCAGGAGAATTTCCATTATTTGGACTAAGAATGTCCCAGAGCTTTGTCATTGTTCTGAAAGGGCCTGGAGGAGTTTTGCTCCCTTTCCCAGGCCCTTGCTTTGCTTTTCCAACGCTGCATCTGGGGGTCATATGGAAGGTTACAAATCAAAGCTGGAAGATTTGCATGCTAGTATAAACTATATGCAAGTGTTGTTGCAGAGCTGAAATCCCCACCATGAGAAGCTGAAGGGGAGGCTGGGATTTAGCAGTGCCTCTGAGTGATTGTAACACCAACTGCACAGGGAGCTTTTGTCATTTGTGGAAGTAAGGCAACATACCCGCAGTGTGCAAACATCTGCCCTGTGCCTGTACAGAAGCAAGTGTCAGCGATGTCATGGTGTGCTCTGTCTTCATGTTGGCCACAAGCTGTGGGTGCTCTAGCACTGTATACAAGCTCCAACGTTGGGGGAAAAAAGCGTCAGTACAACCCTGCTGGTACAATGTAGATGAGTCCTTGTTCTTGGAGCAGAAAGAAGGGTACTTGGAGAGATCTCACACAGGCATAAATAACTCTGTGCAGCGATGTGTGAGATCTGGTGTGAACTGAAACTTACTTGAAGGATTTGAAATTGAAGGCTCTATTTTTTGACTCTTCTTCTACCAAGACATTCTCTTAGTTTGGTGTCCTCAGGGAACACCAGCCACCTGCTGGGGAGAAAGACATAAGCATTGCATATACAGTTTAGAAATCAGGTGGCATCCAGAACTAAGAGCCATTAAGCTGAAAACTTTTCACCTTGGAGTGCAGCTGGATTATTTTTGGTTTCCTTGCCATAGACAGCCTCTTTTAGACCTAGAGTAGGGTATTTGAGAAGGCCACAAGGGAGCCAGGTTTCACAGAGAACCTGTGTGTTCTTGTTTCCATTTTGTGTTTGTCACTCTACTATTCTAATGCTCTGTAGGCTTAGATGTTATGTTTTCTAATCATCTGTCAACTCTTAAATGGCAGAAACTCAGTCCTGTGGTTATTCTGCTTCACAAGTGTTTCCATCACAGATGGAAAGTAAATGCAGGGAGGCAGAACCATTAGAAACAGAAATACGAGTTGTACTGTATGCATGTGTGGAAGTCTAATGGTAGTATGGTAGCTTGTCTGCTAATTCCTTGCAGGGAAGCTGCAAGGAGCTGGGAGGTGGTAGCAGGGAAATGACCCGTGTCTTACTAGTCCTATTTCTTTTTCTATGAGCTCCACTTATTAGATGTTGGAGATAAGATGGGAGCCTTGACAGGTCTTTGATGCGACCCAGGATATCAGTTAAAAAACAGAGCCCTGCTAATGCAACACAGATACTGCATGTCTGCAAGAGTTAGACACATCATACTCTGTTCACACACCCCTAAGAATGAAGTCAAATGAAGTAATCAAACAAGCCTGACAAGGGGCTTAGAGGTGGTTTGTAATTGGGATGTGGAGCTCCCAGCCATTCCAGTTCTGCAGCTCTCTGGTCAACTTACTGTCTCAAATTATGGGTGAAAATTCCACTTCTTACCTTCTCATGCCTCTCACGGCCATGCAAATGACCATGCAAAGAAGTGTAGCAAGGAGATTTTTCTCCTCTTGGCTTATTGCTCTGATTGTGTGGAGCTTCTTAGGGGCATCTTATCTTAGCAGGAAGGTGATGGGAAGGTCTGAAGTCAGTGCTTAAAATCCCAAGTTGGCAAATGCCAGAAGTATGAAGGATAAAGAGAGACTAAGTAGAAATTTGAACTATGGGCTTTGAAACCTCATCTGTGTATAAGAAATATGGGAGGCTGAGTACTGGCTTGCTCTCCTGTGGAAATACAATGAGCTGGATTCGTCATTCAGACACAGCCCTGTTACTTGTCTGGTCCTCACCCCTGAAGCTAGGAAACCAGCAAAAACATCTAGCCAGGTGCCTCCATACTCAAATGAGCTCCTCTTCCTGTGTTCCCAGGGATGTCTGCTGGCTGACTGGCTTGGGACTGTTGTTTGTTATTCTCATTTGTGTTTAAATACCAGGATTTGGCAAAGAGAAATAGATTTCATCCTAGTTAATACTCCACCAGGAAGAAGGTCTATGCCCTCATAGGATGGAGTAGTGGTGGGATTTTCTAAGCAAGAAAGGACCCAGCTTGAGTCTCAGAGTATGACTGAATTCAGAGCTGGAAATGAGTTTATTTTTCTGTGTACAGAATAGATTTAATGTGATGTGGCTGTAAAGAGAAGTGGCATTAATCCTCTTGCGTTGTAGTTCAGAGCTGAAACAAGATCCACAAAAGAAAGCAGTGAAGAAAGAAAAACTCCTTCCCCCCACTCTGTATGTTTAATTAGATTGTAAATTAGCTTGCAAATTGTGATGCAAACTGGAATTGCTGTGTCCTGCTTAATTTGCCAGCATGGTGGCTGCTCACAGATGAGAACTGACAAACGCTGGGGCTGTCCAATTCATTCTCTCCCAGCATACTGTAACTCTGCATTGCTTCCAAAACTTAGGTACGTGTCCATGAGACCCGTGGGCCGCTTTGGCTTTTTCTCAGTTACATTTCTCCCGTTGGTAATGGAAACACGAGCTGGGCAGAGGGATATCCATGAAACCACATGTGCTTCATGAAAAAGCCAGACGCTCCGCACCTGCGTGCAGCCTGCATCAGCATTTGTGCTGGGGACTGCTCTAAGGCACCCTGCCATGGCAGCAGAAGCTTTCCTGTTCAGGGATGCTTCGGTTTCATGTTTCTTCCAAGCCTCATCTCTGTTTCTCAGCTCAATCTTCAAATTCCTGGTGCGAGAACAGTTCCAGACTGGGGTTGAAAATAGCTCTTCCTTGGCAATACCCTGGCTGAGCTGTGGTCCCTTGGAGACCGTTGTGCTGAAAGGTGACATCATCCGGTCATGGATTTGCCATGGGCGCGGGGCTGAAGGTCTGACTTCATCTCTGTGGGAATTTCTCAGGTCTCACAGTGCTTTTCAGGGCCTTCTGGATGCTGTGAGCTGGGCAGGGAGCCCATGCTGCGCTCATTGGATCCTGTGTCAAATGTGATCCAAGCAAAGGCACAGGTGAAATATGCAGGAGGAGAGCTTACATTCTCTGTTTTTTTCCTGGAGCACTTTTCTCTCCCTGCTGCCACTCTAGCTCTTGTATAGGGCAAGTATTGAAGGCACTGGGGACCCTCACCCTGGGAAAACCCTGGCCAGTGTCTTCTGGGGTGGAAGAAGGAGCCTAAAATCAAGGTACCCTCTGGAAGGTGAGCAGCTTAGTTGCCTTGACTTTGTGGGTACCAAAAGTGCTGTCTCTAGGCTGTTATCACTCCAAATCTGGGTCTGGGCCAGCAATGATTTGTGCTCATCAGCAGATCTTTGACATTAAAATGGCTATGCAAACTAAATTGGTGCAGTGCCTGTGTCCTGGTAATTTAGGACACAGAGGTATGTTGAATTCATGGAGGACTGTTGCAGTTAAAGCTGGTTTAATGTGAACGCCACCAGCTAAATGTACCCGCTGAAGTTGCTGCACGCCTTGTGGCAGTTGGACTGACTTTGCACGGAAGCAAACCAGGGAGCATTCACACACTGAGCTGTGCTGGTGAAAAGTTTCCAGCTCACAGGTAGTGATAGCATCTGAATACGGGAGGTGAGGAGTACTCTTTCCAACATGACCCAATGGAGAACAAGTATCCAACACCTAAATATGAGACTTTAATGAAGCTGATGCTCTCCAGAATAAAAGGGATTGTCGTGATGGCATCTGCATACAAGTTGCACCATAGTGTTGTTTTTTTGCATTCATGAAACTTTTTTAATAGCTGGTATTTACTGTAATTACTTATTGAAGGTTAACAGCACCCTCTCTTAGGTGTGCAGTGATATTTCTAGTCTCTGCTCTTCAATTTTGTCTTTGCCAATAGCTTGTGTATTTGTGGATGTTCTTATCTTGGTCTCATCACACTGCTCATTTCGGGCACTTATCTTCCACTCCAGCTCATCTGGCTGTAGGAAACAAAACATTAGTCTCCAAAAAGCCAATTGACTACTTGGTCATATGGGAATAACCTGAACTTTTTTACCTCTGGGGTTTGTGCCAGCTGGACCTGGATGTTTTCCATTGAAAACAAGACATTCAATGGTAAGTCATGCCCAATGACATTTGAGTGAATGCTTTCTGTAGTAGGAAGTCATCTCTCCTCATTGCTTCATGTAGGCAGCAAAGGGAGAGCAATAACTTAAGTTTGCAGTAAATTTTCTGCTCTGTGATGGGTAAGATGGAAGTTTCCCAGAGCTAGAATTAAACAGTAATTAGCAGCTGATAAAATCCCTCTTGCAGCCTGCACTTTCTTTCATGCAGCATGAATATTAAGAGCTGCTTATCAAGCTTAGTTCCAATGGATATTCTTCAGTTTGTACAGGCCTGCTTCTTGCTTCTCTGAAGGATTGATTTTCATGTGCATAATAGACTAAAAAAAACGATTGGATTTGTGAACTTAAGAATTGAACATTATTAGAGGCTGGAGAACCCAGTAATTGTGCAGTGAGTTGTTTGTACAACAATGTCAATTATTATTTATTTTAAGGACTTCTTTTTGTTAAGGATTTTTGAGGGGAAGCATTTGAATAGTAGCTGTGTTTGGCTCCTTTAAGGCCATGAACATGACATATACAGAAAGCAGATCTTTTTACCTTAAGGAATTAATTGTAATTTTTAATTTGCTGTCACGGTTCCAGTTTAGTGCTGTGTGTGTATTGCCTGTAGGAAAACACTGTACATACAGAGTACTTGCAAGAAGGGCTTGCTCCAGGACATGTGAGATGCTTTGATTTTTATCTTCTATCAAGAAGCGGAGTGCTTAGACCTGGGACTGTTGTGAGCAGGACCAGCTGTGTGATGGAGCTATGACTTGCCTAGCTCAGTTCTAGGGAGCTGTTGGGTGCCACAGAAAGCCCTCCCTTGGCCCTGCAGGCAGCGATGCTGGGCCAGTGGGTGTTCAGGGCTCCTGAGCATGGGATGGCTGTCCCTGTTTATCTGATATTTCCTGCTGCCTCCCTGCCCCGTTGTGTTTGCATGACCTCAGGCTCCCCCAGGACTGCTTTTCCCATTCTCCCCTGGGATATCATTGATCGCTTTCAAAGTGACCCTTTTAAGATCTGAGGAAAAAAATGGTGAGGTAAGCTGATGTAATGTTTGCTGCTCATGGAGACGTTATGGGTCCGACTAAGGCAGCAGAAGTGAATAATCACCAAACTGTGATATTTTGAGAGAGAGAAATGTGATACCAAAGTCTTTTGAAACCTCTAGACCTTGCTTTTAAAATCTGGACTTTTTCAGTTCTTTTTCAAGCGAACAGTTATTCCCCATCATTTTAAATGGTGGCTGTCAAGAAGCAATTTGATTTACACAAAGAAGCAAAGAAAATCAATAGCCATTTCAGATTTTGCACCTGCAACCCACCAAGCACATTTTGAGCCCATTAGTTTCTTGCTTCACAGAGCTCCGGGTTATGATTAAAGGCTTTTCTTGCTTCTGCTATGATCTTCCGATGAAATAAAAAGTCAGTGCATCTGCATGCTGCCCAATTCATCACTTGCTAAGCTTGAAGACACCTAAGGCTCAAGTGTTTAATTGCTGTTTTGAATGTGCAGCAAAATCTGGGCTTGACTGAAGTCAGTGTGAGCTTCATTTCTGCAGAGCCTGGATTTCAGAGCTGGGATCCTTCTCCAGTCCCGCACCCTCTGCCAAACACATCCAACCTCTTGACCAGAGCATGCCTTTGCGCCCAGCTCTGCCCATTCTCATGTGATGGGGGTGCTGTGTCCCTCACTGCACTACTGGATGCTGCTGGACTCTTAAAGCAGGATTAACTCCTGTCTGGACTAGATCTTGATCTGTCAGACTTCAGGCTCTTAAAATTTGGGAGGATACACAGTTTTTGTGGATACTGAAGAGTAGCACGGGGAAGCCTGCAGCACCATGAAATTCAAAGAGCCTGGAGCCTGTGGCATATGTGTTTTGTTTCTAGTTTCTTGGGGAAAAAAATGCATTATTAAAGAAAAAATACAGCCTTTATTTTCATGCACAATATGTTTCTCCTATCCCTGTTGTCCCCTTTGTGAGAACCCAGGGCCAGAATTACAGTATCTGAAGTTGCTTTTGGATCCCAGTCAGCTCCCATCTGTCATGATCTGTTTTTAATCGAATGGGTTTTCCATCTGAAAGTAGCTGTTGGATGGAGAATGAGTAGGAATATTTGTGTTGTGAATTAGCTCAGAGTGAAGCTACAAGCTTTTTTTCTTTGCCCTTCACAACAAACACATGGAAAAATATTCATTAGTGTAGTGTTGCTGGCCTGAAAATTGGCAACAGCAGCTTCCTTCCCAGGCTCCTACTCCTCTGCCTTGTCTGCATGGACAAAGTCTTTAAAGGGGACCTGAAACCTTCATGTTACACAATCTTATCTCCCATCCATGTTATGCTTTTGTGTATGTGTACTGTGGGAGGGAGGTTGAGTGGCTCAGTTTCCCAGGAGAAATGTAAGGCACAGTAGAAGGATAACCTGGGTTTGCTGAGAGATGTGTTCTCACCCCTGGGCAGTCTTTCTTTGCCAGCCTCAATTGTTTCTGTTTGGTGGGAACAGCAGGTAGGTTTGTTATGATACCTGAGTCAAGTTCAGGATTAGTCATTAGCCTCAGTGCTCTAGGAAAAGTCCCAGATCTCCTTGACAGCCTGTGCTCAGTAGGTCTGGTTCCCTAATGCCATGAAACTGGGCTGGCAGCAGATGGGGAGCTTAGGGATTGAATATGGTCTAAAAAGCAGAGAGGAAAGCAAGGCTGTAGGATCTCTGTGGTTTCCAGAGCATCAGATGACACCTCCCTCCTACTGGGGAAGAAGAAGAAGGAAGAAATCCCTCAGCAGTCCTTGGAAGGCATTGTTAAGCCTGTTCTTCAACATCCCTTCAGGGGTTTTCATGCAGTACCCTTTATCATTAAAAGCAGAGAAGCAATTACACTGCATCACATCATGGAAGATGGGGCAATGTCCTTGGGGAGATGGAGAGGTTATTCTTATCTATCCCCCTTTGCTTAGAGAAAGGGAGCTTCGCTTCTGCATCCTTGACAAAAGGGAGAGTTACTGCAGCGCTGGGACTGAGGGAGGAGGGATGCTTTACTGTCTATGTTAGATCCTTGTCTTTCTACATATGTGAAACCTGGGGATTGCTTTAAAGACCCAGGAGCTAGCTGTGATTTCCATTGGATTTGCACTGCATAGTCACCCACAGTGACTTTGTCCTGTGTTTGCTGAAGTCGTGTGTATCTGTCATCAAGGCAGAAGGGCCAGCGTTTGCCGAGTGTATGAGAGAGTAGAAGCTGGCTCATTTTTAACTTCTTTTTATTTTTTATTTGTTTGTTTTTTCATGTTTTGAGGCACTTGGATCTAAAGGAAACACTTGTGGTATATGTGTGTGTGTGTAAACATAGTTTTACCATCTTTTTGTCACAACTTCTGGCAAAACTGTGTTTCTGTAAGGTGGTGGTTTCTGGGGATGGACCAGGGCTGGACGAGGCAAATCCTGGGCTTGTTCTGAGCCTTTGTTTTTGTTTCCACTGATCTAAGAAAACAGTGCCACTCACGTTGACCTGGTTTACATCCCCTTTGGATCAGTCTGATAGATGCCAAAGGTGCTGAGTCGTACTATGTGGCTCAGCCAGGGCTGTATGCTGTGGGGTTGAGTGTTGTCACACCTGTATGGATGTGTGTAAGCAGCTGTGTTGCACAGCTGTAATCCGACAACCCCCCTCAGGTGCTGACTTACATTTAACTTCACTTGTTTTAGCTAGGGAGGGCCATTGGCACATCTCCATGTATAAGGCAAATCGGGAGTATGGGTTGCAAGATAAGCAGATCAGGATGGGCTGTTGCTTCAGGGATGAAATAGTTCTCCCAGCCATTTCTGCAACAGGTCCTGGGACTCTCCAGATGGGCAGAGGTAGTGACCAGTGTGCTACCAGGGAACAGCAAACATGCCACCACCTCAAGCTTTAATCCCAGGGAGAGCAAAATCAGTGGGAGCTGGGGATGGGTGAGAGAATATTGGGTGTTCTCCTGAGACCTCTGCTAAAGGCTGCCACAGGACAACAGCTTTAATGCAGTCTGGTGCTGCACCCAGGGCTATTTTCCTCATTGAGAGCAGGAGCAGCATTGAGATGTGGAATTAACCTAAGCTGACTGTTCAGCCTTTGTATGTATCCTGTATTTCGTGGCCCACGCTGACTCGTGTTTTCTTTTCCCTGAACAGGTCTATATCATCAACGTAACATGGTCTGACCTCACTTCCCAGATCATCTACCGAAGATACAGCAAGTTCTTTGACCTGCAGGTAAGTCTGTCTTGTCTAGCATAAAATATTACTTCCACTCAGTTCTAGTCATGTATCCAGCTGGGTTAATAGTGCCTTTAAATAAAGCTTTGTGTGTGTTTGGTCTGTTACATGTCATGATCTTGAAACTTTTCAGACTCTGTCCTTGTAGGGTGTAAGGTAAGTGGGAGGTATGCTCACAGCAAGTAACTTGCACTGTAAAGACATTTAAAGCTGACATTTTCATGAATGGCTCCCATTGAAGAGGGGATCTAATTTTAAATACTTCAGATGCACTTAGAACAGAAAGAAAGCTACATTCTGGGCCCCCAGAAACTACTTACTCAAATCACTGAGAACAACAGAGCTTTTGCACACTCCCACAGCAGCTCGGTAATAGAGATGGCAGTGGAAACCTTCCAGACTCTCCTCCTAATCGTCTACCCAGCCAGCTGGTGTCCTGGCTCATGCTGTTTTGTACAGCTCTGCTGTATTCTGTGCCTGCATATTTAGATTTCGTCGAAAGCTTTCTTGCTGGATAGCTGCTGACCAAAGTCTGAAGCCAGGAAAATTCCAAATTACAAAGTTTCAGTGTGGACATCTTCATTTGTGGTCCTGTTTCCAGGCACCTGCATGAGTATGGAGAGCTTTCTGGCTCAGAACTATTTAGCAGTAATCCCTGTCCATTGATAACTTTCTATCATCCTACCTCTTTAGGCAGAAAAGCTGTAATTGTCTAGGGTGAAAACAAAGCTGTGGTTCAGCAGACTCCTGAACTTTGGGGGAAACGTTGATTTTGGGCGGTAGATGGTGTTTGGAGCTGGGCTGTGGTTAAGTATCAAGCGAGTCTTCACAGCCAGTGTTAAGGATGTACACAGCTGACTGGGCTGTGTCTTGGGAAATAGCATTAAGCCTTTTTGTCATGATAAATTAGGAAAAAAAGAGTTCTTCCCTTGGATAGCTGATCTGAGATATCTTTAAGAGTCTTACTTTCATCATTGCTGCCCTTTATGTGTTATCTCTGATACTTGCACATCTGAGTCTCTAGCCTGTTCTGCAATCTGTATCGGTTATGGCCTCCTGGATTTTCTGGTAGGAAACGGGACCATTTCTGTGGCCAGTCGTGATATCTGTGGCTGGAAGACAAAGAAGAGATGCTCCTCTTATGCCCCTCTCCACTTCTTACTGGGCTGAAGTGCCAGGCCTGCCAGTCCTACTGCTGTGTGGGTTAAATCAGTGTCTAATGTACCTGCTAAAGATGCGCAGCTCTGTAATCACACACAGTTGTTTTCAGCATGCAGATTGTGGCCAAAGCTGTTTCTTTCTCTCTTTTTCTTTTTGCCCCAGTTCTGTTTTCATGTATATGTTCTTCTGGGTCTCCTGGCCTTTCCTGGTGGGTTTGAAAAGTTCCCATCAAGCATGGAGTTATCAATGGGGTTAGTGTGTTGGACAGGAAATGATGTCTCAATCAGGGAGTGAGTCCTGAAAGGTCCCATTGATAAGTGCAAGGGGGCTTAGCGCCAGTGGAAAACTCTCGCTTGCACAACGCTTCTCCCCCCATGAGAAAATACGACAAGAAAGTAACAAAATTCCCTTCCTTAACCTTTTCTCTCCCAGGAATCTCTATCAGGGCCACCACTGTGTTAGCAGTGGCAGCCCTCTGCAATAATCTCTTCAGCTCTTACAGTGTTAGGTGCACAGTTACTGAAACTGAGATCTTCACCTGGGGGTTCCTATGGCCTCGTCATGTCTCTGTAAGCATCTCACTGTGGCAATCTGTGCCTCAGTTTCTCAGCTGTAAGATGAGGACAGGGCCCTGTGTGCTGAGGAGGCAAATTTGCCCCAGATAAGGGGTGATCTGTTCTTTTAAGATTTTTTTAGTGTAGCCTAGCACTGGTTAATCCTGGGGTTTACGACCTAATATGATGCATGGTAATGTGGCCTTAGCATAATCAATCTACTTTGGTAGTGTCCCTGCTTATCCCTATGTGCCCATTGCAGCAGAAAATCAAGCACTCAGTGAGTGATGCTCAGCCAATTCACGGGCATCACTCTTGTCCAAAACAGCTGGAGTCTGCAGGTCCCTGCCAGCTCCACTCATCTTACTGTGTCCACGACTGAGCTGCACTTCAGGGCTTCCAAAGCCTGCATGTATTTCATTGGCTTTTGACTCGAAGTGGAGGAACAAGGGCTGACTTGTAATGACTTAAACAGGACTGCAGTGCCTGGAGTTGATAGTGACACTGGATAGGACCCAGGGAGAAACCTGGGGGGCTGCTGCAGTTGCCCAGAGGCAGCGAGGGAGGAATACAGGTAATGAATTTCACTACTGCAATTTCATGTTTCTTTAAAGGAGAACTCACCCTGCCTCAAACAATTCTGTCTGTGGGAAGTGGCTCAGTGGTTTTGAGAGCCCTTCCATTACAAGATACTGGGGTTTCTGAAACACTTCCTAACAAATCCCCTTAGGCACTGCAGTCAATAAGAGGCTGCTCTGTCATAAGGATTCAAATCCCAGAAGTGTTTGATTGTGCTGTATCAGCAGTACACATGCTTGAATTGGAGTGAGATTGCTTTCAAGATGAATAATAGGGCAGTGAGAATGGACATACCATGAGGTTTTGAAGCTGGAGTTTGCTTCATGAAGGCATGAGAAATACAGCAAACAGAACCCAATGTAACAAACCAAGTGTCAGCCCTGTGCTGCTTCAGTGAGGCTTACAGATCCAAAAGTACGGGTTTAAATTAAATCAGGTTGTTGCTGCATCATTCAATTGTGCAATCGAGACACGTCTGCTGCTGCACATGGGTCAAATGATGGCAGCAGGAGAGATGTGGGTGCCAATGTCTCAGTAAATAGGATTGAAAGAATTGAATTAACTCTGCATAGATTAAAGCACTAGGATAAGTTGCTTGTCAATTCCACTTATCTATTGTCTGTCAGCCTGGGTCGGCATTTGCACCTGAGCACCACATGGGGTCAAAGACATCTCCTAATGTAATACTTTAAGTGCTGCTTTCTCATGCACTTGCACACAGTGCAGAACGGGGGAGTATGAGGAGCCCATCACTAGGAGAGCAATGTGAGCATCATCTGTGGGTAGTGCTGGCCCTCATGACAGGCTGGTGGTTCACTGAAGCACGTTCCCTGGATGCCATTTAAGGTCTTCCATCACTGCTGATGGTTTTGCTGGTGATGGCAGCAGAATCCTGCCCTGAGTTGGCAGTTCAGCAGTGCTCCTATTGTCCCCAAAGGAGCTGAGAAAGGACACATTGGGATAGCATAGATAACTCCTTGTGTTTTCACTCTGCAGTAAATGGCATCTACAAATGTAAGGCCCATATTTTTCTTTCTGGAAAGTGCCTTTGGAGGCACTTAACCCTTTTCTCCTCCAAGAATCTCTGGATTCACAGTTGAGCATGTGCATAAGGTGGAGAAGGGTGGGGATGCGGCCAGCTCACCCTCCCAGTCGCTATGGTGGGATAGAAAGCAACAACAAAGTTTGCAGCTGGCAAGTATGAAGGGCGGCTCTTTCCTCACTCCCTTCCACTTGCTCAGCTTCCAGAAGCTCACTTGGGCTTTTACACATATGAGCCCAGCTGCTTGCTGCCCGTTCCTGCTGAAAAGCCCTCTCCCTAGCAAAGTTGAATAGGGAAAATGTGACCAAGGGTCAGTGCCTGTTGGCTTAGTTTGAATGATCAGTGGCTCATGTTTGCATTTTATGCAGCAACTCTAGATGTTCTAGTCCAGTTTCATGCCTTTGCTATCTGGTGCCTGGAGTCAGAGTATGAACAGGACCAGGGCCTTGGCAGAGGGACCAAACCCAATGTTCAGATGCCAGCCCCTCCACTGCTCCCATAAGGATGGCTGGATGTCTGTGTGTGGAGCTGTAGGAGGAGCCTTTCTCAAAACAGCAAAATAAAGCTTTCTCCAAGGCAAAACACCACAGTTGGCTGTAACAGTGTGCCATAGTCCCACGTTGTGTTTCTGACTGCATAAGAGGCAAATGACATCCCTGCTGGAGCCGTGGCAGGAATGTTAGGTAGGCAGATCCCTGTCTCTCTGCACAGTGACCCACTCAGACATTTTGGCTGCAAGGAGACATCTGAAATGTCACAATTTTGAAAAGACAAATAAACAATGCTCTGTTCAAGCGTTTGCTTTGTGTATGTTAGCAAAAAGCTATCTGCCTGCTGTGGTCTGCTGATCTAAGCAGGTTTTCTTCAAAGTAGGACAGAAAGAGAAACTCGCTAGCAGCCGATTAGAACATGGAAAATAAAGACTATCTAGAATTTTATTAAGGAGTGGAAAGAGATGTAAGTTGTTTTCAGGCTCATGATAAAACATCAAGAGCTTCATTTGTTATTGCTAGGGTCATCCTGGTTGTTTATAGTGCTGTAATGGAGTAACTGAGCACTGAAGGGGATATTAAACAAAAGTAGTGCTATAAAGAACTGTAATCACAGTCTGTATCACTGCTTTCCTTGCTCAGACTGGGGTTCATCCGAATGCTGCTGCTAATGATCACTCTTCCGTTGCATACACCTCTGTACAAACATCTCTTTCTCTGTTACCCCCTGCTGTATCAAGTATTGTAATGTCCACTCTCATTTGCAGTTAGGTGGTTGTAACTGCCTCATGCCTGAGCAGCCTGTATTTCATTGGGTTGCTATGATTTGAGAAACAGGACCTGGTGACTCAAGGATGCAGGCTTTGTGGGGCAGAGCAAAGGGGGAATCAGTGCAAGGTGCTTGCAGGATAGGTGCTGATGTGGCTCTGATGGACCAATGTGATTCTTAGGGACTGTGGTTGATAGAACAAGGGGTAATGTGTCCCCTTAAACAGGAGAAATTTAGGTTAAATATAAGGAAGAAATTCCTTACACTGAGGGGTGATGAGGCACTGGAATGGGTTGCCCAAGGAAGTTGCGAGAGCTCCATCCCTGGCAGTGTTCAAGGCAGGGTTAGATGGGGCTTTGAGCAACCTGGTCTATTGGAAGGTGTCCCTGCCCATGGCAGGGGGATTGGAATTAGATGATCTTAAGCTCCTTTACAACCCAAACCATTCAATGATTCTATGACTTGTGTGTGTTCATTCCATTAGTTAATTCTGGTTAGATACCCAAGTGGAGACTGTAGTCCTAAGCCTGGTGGTTTAGTGCACTCTGACTCAGTAATGACTTTTTTTAACACCTATATTATTTCATATTGTAAGGCCCTTGCTTTTAGCTCTGCAGGAGCAGTGAACAGACAAGTTTGAGCATGTGCTACACTTGTCAGTGGTGAAGAGTTGGGTAAGAATCCAATGGGGCAAGTGCCCTCCTGCATTTGCAAATGATAACCCATAACCCTCAACCTAGTAGGCTTTTATAGCCACGTGAGTAGCGTCACTGCCTGGTCTCCTCAGCCATCCACAGCAGTGGGGTCACTCTGCATCGCGTGATGCTCTGTTCCATAGATGCTGCCCCACATGTAGCTCCTGGCACTGTGGGAAGGGAAGGAGGGCTGTTGATGTGGCTCTGGGCATGATGCAGCTTGCCTCTCTTGCAGCATGGGAGGTTTGTGTTAAAAGATTCTCAGCCTCTGATGAGCACAGGGAGTGTTTCTGTTGGGCTACGTGAAGGTGCGTATGGAAACAGGCAGGAGAGCTGGAGGAGAAGGTGGGGTTGAGTAGAACAGGGGAAGAGGTGGGGAGGAGCAGCATTACAGAGGGCTGTTGCATCAGGCTGAGGTGCAAGTGCACAGTGAAAAGGGGGAGAAAGGGAAGAAGGGAAGATTTTACTTACTGGCATTGTTTCCGCTGGGCTGTGTTGACAGCAGGGGATCTGGTCTGCAGTTAAAGCACGTGCTTCCCTCTGCCCTGGGCTGTGCGGCCCTTGGCCAGGATGGTCTGGGTTGCAAAGATCAATTTTTTCCTGCTCTCTTTCACTCAGTGTGTGATGCTGAGCCTCAGTATCCTGGCTCAGGTGTGGACATTGACAGCTGCTGTGAGATCCTTCTCCAAACCAGGGACCTGGCTCCATATCTGATCTGTGAGGTTCAACCCCAGGGCTTGGCTTCAGGGCAGTCCCTGATAGTCACAGGACTGTAGGAATGGAGTTGCTCCAGCAGCTGAGATGTAGGTTTTGGTTTCAAAGCAGCTTCCTTAAGAGCAAGACTGAAACTGAAACAAGCCTGGGAAAATTTAGAGGAAATCTTAACATGGCTCTGTCAACATGTCTGTTCCCAAAGGTCAGTGACAGGTCCCTGGGGAGAAATGGCATGTCCTTTCTACTGAATAAACAGGGCCACTTGTCTGCCACTGCTATCCCAGGCTGTGATCCCAGCATGCAGAGGGGCCACAGTGGCAAGGCTTGCAAGTGATGCAGGAAAAGAGGGTTCTAGGAGGAGCCCTGAGCCAGCTGTGGGAGCTGACCATGTCTCCATGTCTCCAGCTGTGCTGGAGCACCCTGTGCTTGCAAGCCTTGGCATGCAGGATCCACTGATGCCTACCCTCAGAAAAACAGCCCAGCAGCAAGCTTGCCAGTAACAGGGCTTGCTGGGGGAACTGAGATGCCTTTGGGGGAAAAAAAAATGAGTAACTGATATGGTTATTGAAGTGGGAATGGTTTTCTCAGCTGATTTAAAGGCTATTTGAATACTGTTTGTCCTTCTACACCTCAGCTAGTGCCTTAGGATACCAGCTGGCTTGGGGGAGTATCTTTGTCTTCAGTGAATAAATGGAATTATTTATAATTCTTATTTCCATCATTTTTAAAACATTTGCTTGGCAAAACAATCTGTTCAGCTTCCAGGGTTTGTTACTGAAAGACTTTACACGTCAGACAAAGATGAGGGCTGTGATGGGGAAATTGCAGAGTGCCTGCCAAGCTACAGTAGAAGCCACATTCTATGAATGTGGCAAACAACCTGCAATTGAGAAAGTGGCCTAGCCTTTGGAAGCCCTCCCCTTCTTCTGCGCTTGGGTGCTGTTGAGGTTGGAAGGGACCTTAAAGATCATCTAGTTCCAATCCTCTGCCATGTTGTAAATGAGGTGGCAGTGAGGTTTTGGGGCTCTGGTTGAGTGGTTGTCCTGACTCTGCTGTGAACAGGAATCTCTGGAAGGTGCATCTTTGAGGATTGTGTCCTCTTCTGTTCCTTTGCTGCACCAAACCATGAGCATGGACCCTGCCATGGCATCAGTGACTGTGACGAATGCTATGCCACATAGATATTGTTCTGCACAATGCAGATACTCTTCTGGATGTCAACAAGTCCTTAGTTCCCTGGTATTCATGTCGTGTGTGTGGAATCAGTAATATTGAAATGTTTCATCACACAATCAAGAGGCTTTCACCAGATCTGACCCAGGTTGAATGCTAATTAAAGGAGCATGGCAGAGCAGGCTGCTCTAAAGATGACTTTTCCTCTCTATCCTTGTGATCTCTGCATGTGCTGTGCTGCAACAATCTGAGCTGCTCTAAAGGGGCTACACGATTAATGACCTGCTCTGATTGCTGAAGGGAATTCACTGTCTCTGCTGACTTCCTGCCTTTTGCAGCCCCTGAGCAGAACATTCTGTTAGCATTGAATTGTATCTTTTCTCTAGGCAGGTTCCTCACCCTAGAAGTGAAACAATTTAATTAAGCTATGGGCTGTATATGTAGTTAAACAAATGAGTGGGGTTTTGTTTTATTTGTTTTTTTTTTTTTGAAGCATCACAAAGGCACAAAGAAGTCATTGACTTCATTATTGCATCCTTTTAACTGTACATGGTCTTCTACTGCTATTCCTCCACCTTCTTAGGAGGCGTCTTCCATATTCACTGATAGTACTTTTGGACTGAAAAATTCTCTGTGGATATTATTTGGAAGCTATAAACAAGTTGCTTTACCTGCTTTCTGCATGTATCCATTTTTTTATGAATGATCTAAAAGAAGTTTAACTTGGATTTAAGAGTTCAACAAAAATCTCAAGGGAGTGCTGTAGAACTGTACTGGATAGCACATTTCTCAGTGGATGAATTCACATAGCCTGGAGTAGGAACCCAGTTTTTAAAGGCTTAAAGCCACTCCTCTGTGGAACAGGAAGGTTGGATAATATTGTAATATCCGATACTCTGCATCCACCACTTGAACTACAAAAGCTTGCTACCTGCAAAGATCCTTCAGGGATCCTTGAGGTATATCAGACTCCATTTGTGGGCCTCTAGTAAGCACAGAAAGCAGTGGAATTGGTCAAAAGGGTTATTTACTGTGAATTATTCCCTTGTTTTCTAGAGCTTTGGTTTGAGTAAATTGTTCTTGTTATCAGTACCTTTCACTGACGCTTGCACTGTCCACAGTGGACCCTGCAATGTGGGAAAGGCTCTGCTGGATGTAGCCACAAAGAGGAAAAGGAACAGGTTCTCCCAATTGAACCCAATCGATTTACCTCACATCAAATGAGCAGGATTCAGACCTGTTTTCATAGCTGTTGGCTGCTTTTCATGTTAAAGATCAAATGCATCAGGAACATGAGTCCATGCAAGGATGTGGTGCTAATGGAAGTCTAAAAACACCTGAAATTTCCAAAACTTCTGAACCATGATGGAAAATGTTGGTACTGGGCCCAGGCCTGCTGGTTTTGTGCCTGAATGGTATCTCATAGAGGGGATTATGCAGAATCATGGTAAAACTGGGCTGAAGGTCTGTCTTCAGCACAGCACGTCAAGGATCAACGTATTACATGTCCTGTGTTATCCCTCCTCTGTCTCCATTATTCTGGTGCTGGAAGGTCTTGTCATAACCCATTGGTCTCCTTAGCAGGACTTAAAGCTCAGCCTTGGGAGGAGCCCACTTGTTTGTTAACCTTGTTCCAGGTTTTGTTTGCTGGAACAATAAAACACAGGAGGGCAGCTGTGCTGTGGGACTGGCCCCAGCCAAAGCTATGGCCCTGGGGCTGCTCTTGCACAGTAGTGAATTCTCCAAGTGCCGCTTTATTGGCGTATTTCCTCTTTTAGCAGAGATTGAGATCAGCCTTTTTATTTTCTTCTGCAATATCTGTGTGAAAATCGCATTCCTCGGCAGGATTGTTTCACGGCCTTTCCTCCCCGAAGCACCCAAGCCCTAAAAGTTCAGTCATGACAGTCCTACCCCCTCCACCGTTTTGCCGCTCTCCCCTAATCGCACTCAGCTTTCAGTTATTTACACTGCCGGAAAATGGCATGGAGTTCACACCCCCAGCCCCGAAATACAATTCCACTTCTATGCTGGGAATACAATCCTTCACTTTCATTAAGTGTGTGGAGACTGAGATGAGAAGTGCCTGTTGTGCTCGCATCCCTTGGCTTGCGATGAGAGGAGTTGGTTGTTTTCGCAAACGTCCTAAATAACCCTGCAAGGGTTATGGGGAGTTTATTTACATTATTGCATTTGAGTGCAAATAGAAAATTGCCCAGCCATAATGGAAAGGTTATGCAGGGCTCTGTCAGGGCTCTTTTCCCTGCCACCTCACCCCTCCCGGCTTTCTGCTCCTATAGGCTCAGTTGTGGGAAGACTGTGTTTGGAAGGAGCCATAGCTCTTGGTCCTGTTACACTAGGGTTGGTTTACAGGACACACAAAGGCATCAACTGGCATTTCTTCCACTGTGGACTGTGTATAGTCATGCCTGCCATAAGAAAGGCTTCTGATCAGACTCACACCAGCCTGATTATCAGTGTTGAGTGCTATTTGCTTCTTCCTCTTACCATCTGAATAACTGACCTTCTCTGCAGAAGCAGTGTACAGAGTGTGAAGATGGGAGTTTGTTTTCTGCTTTGTTCCCTTCCCATTTTCTGCAGTCAGGGCAGTTTCATGTCTCGTGCAAGTACAAATATTCCCACTGCAGGACTGTCTTTTGCAATTTCCCCTTTCCCTCCTTCAGGGGAAGCATCAATGACTCTCCAGTGGAGTAGTCAGGGCAGCAAAACCCACAGAGGAGCCACACTGCTGAGCAGATGAGCAGTGAAGTCACGCAGAAAGCAAGAATACTGGTGCTCTGGGGAAGCACAACTTCATGCACAGTCATTCCTGGGTGCCTTGTTTGAACAACACCCAGCCAGGTTGGAGATTCGCTCTCTGTCTTCTGCTTTTCATTTAAAAGGAGAGATCTGGTCTGTAGGATCTGTACAGGAAAGGAAGGACTTGAACTCTTACAACATATAAGATCCTTTGGCATTGCCCTGGCTGATAATCTGTACCCTTCATGGAGCGTTACCTGTACAGGTACCTGTAACTGTACCTTTCTGAAGCTTCCCCATTAAACTGGGGAAGCATTTGTTATCATCTCCATGATAGAAGTTAGCATTTGCTCTTCCCTGCCTATGCCCAAAAGTGCTACAGGGTTGATGGTCTCCTGGTATGTGTGTGAGAGGAGGGTGCCCGGGGAGCATGACATGGGTACATGGGTGTGTTTCTGACTCACAGTGTTCCCAGGTCCAAACCCCAAGAACTTTACTCAGTAGAAGCCCCAGGTACATAGCACTGGGTCTACTGTCCAGGTCTATGGCTGCAGCTGTCCCTAATGGTGCA
Source organism: Forpus xanthops (assembly GCA_032466535.1). Classification (NCBI taxonomy): domain Eukaryota; kingdom Metazoa; phylum Chordata; class Aves; order Psittaciformes; family Psittacidae; genus Forpus; species Forpus xanthops. Next base: position 46,941 of record JASSUY010027971.1, on the reverse strand, counting down.
AGCTTGGGCATGGGACTCGTTCAAGTGCAGCTGTAACCTTGTGATGATACAAAGGCAGAAGAACAGGAAGTTCATGGAGGTTCATACTTCGGAGCAGAGCGAGTTGCTGACAAATTCTTGATGGGCAAAAGCTGTTAATAATCTCATAAGGGACTCGGCAGAGACTCAGAAAAGCATCCATGTTTAAGATTTTTGAGATTAAGTGTTTACGGTAAGTTCTATAAACCTACAGTGCAAGCAGAGCTCTCTGCTAAAGCCATCCATGAGGCATCAGTGTGGATGCAGAGATGCCTGTGATTCACCAGGTGCAGTCAAGAGCAGATCTTAATCTGCTAGTGGTGTTCTTGCAAACTGAGTTAATGTGGGAGCCATGCACCTGGGTCTTGATGCATTTGGGTTTTTAAGGGTGTGTTAAGAAAACCAGTGGGACTTGCTGAGCTGCTGCCTTCAGCCAGGTGTTTTGAGAGAGGTGAAGGACAGCCACAAAAACACTGTGTGAGAGGGGAAGATGCCAAATGGAAAAGGATTAGAAAGCAAACCAGAAAGGGACCAAGTAAAATAACAGGGAAAAAATTCTTTTGAAGGATTAAGGGGAGTTTAATGATTGAAGTTTTGCATTATGAGGGGTGTATCTTACCCACTTTATCTTACTTCACAGGCATTTCTTTCTATCTGGCTAATCTCTGGCTTTTTACAGCGCAGTAAATTGGGATGCTCTGGCCTCTCTGTGGTCTGGGGAGCTTTAAAATCTAAGTCCAGGCTTGTCCTGGTCACTACTGTGACGTGCTGCTGCTGCTTTTACAAAACTAATATATGTGCCTTCTTACTGAAGAATGTATGTTGTGGGATGGCACGTGATGAACACCTACATGCTAGTAGCAAGTCTAGGTTGTCTTGTAGCTTTTGGTATGTTGATGGCTGTTCATGCAGCTTTGCAAAAACCTCCGTAGGCATCAGCCATGCTCGTCATGCTGCTCTAGTTAAAGGATGCTGGTCTCTGAGTAATATTTGATGTTCCAGGAGGTGGCAGAGGTTCATCTGCTGTTGGGATCTGGGAGCAGGGCAGATGGAGCAGTTGGGGTGGTGTACTCCACAAAGGTGGTCCCTGACTATTCTTAGGCAAAGGGAGAAGTTTGCATGAAGTGTTTCCAGGGTGTGGAGAAGCCCTGCAAATTTTCAGGTCTGTTCTGGATGTGGGACAGCCCTGCATTATATACAGCTGAGCAGGGGTGTGCTGTGGGCTGCAGGCCTGGAAGTTCCTGCCTGTTGCTGTTAAGAAACCTCATGTCAAATCCTGTTCCACTCGTAGGTCAAACTATATTTCATCGCCTTAGTGTGGAGATGTTCTTTTGTGTAATGGGGAGCTGGGAGTCTGTGGTGTGGAACAAGGAATGGGGAGCTACTGGTGTGGCAGGAAGATTGTCTGGAAATATCCACCCATGAAATGGGGGCTATAATCAGCCCTTCTCGAGAAAGTTTATTCATTAATGTTTGTAAAATGCTTTGAAGTCTTCAACTGGGAGTTTTTTAACAGAGCCAAATGTTAGTTGTGTTACAGTGGCTAACCCAGACCTTAATGACCGCATTCCTCCTCCTTCCCCTGAGCTCTCAGTCTAATTGGGTTTGGTGAAGAAGTGAAACATCAGCAGAGTGACCAAAGAGAAGTGAACTGCTCAGCAGAAATATAAATAGTGCTTTGCTTTCTTGGGATTATGTCCTGGTCCCATGGACTTTTGATGCCAGGAGTGCAATGTGTAGAAGGGATGGGGAGTTTATTTCTAGGCTTGTACCATGTTATCCTGGTTTATAATTAATTTAGGGTCCCCTTGCATTAGTACTCACCGGTGCCTTTTGGTGATTAAAGCCATCTCAGTTTGTCTCAATGAGAATTCACTATAGTGAGACTGGCATGCTGGGAAGGGAGGGAGCCTTGGCTGTCAATGGGGTGCACAGCAAGTAGGGGTGAAACAAGGAAGCCCTAGAGCTGTTTTGATGAGTGCTCAGCTCTGGCTACCTGTAAGTGTCCTTTGTTCTATGCTCATCCACTTCCTGTAGCATTCCCTATCCCCTGTCAGTAACAGAATAACATTTGCCTTTTGATTTGCTTGGTTTCTGATGTCAGGACATGGATCTTGGTGATGGTGGTGGCAGCAAGGGTCATTTTCTTTCATATGAAGGAATTGGAGTGGATTCAGTTTGTGCTATGTCCCCACAGTGCCTGTGGATGGAATGCAGCATGGATGGAGGCAAGCAGGTAAACAGGTATGCCAGGAGTTGTGGTGTGAGGATCCATCCCAAAGAGTGAGCTACTGTTACAAAATCATTCTCCAGGCTTGCACCCATTTGCACTGCGTGGCAGCTGGGAACATCTCATTAGTGTGGCCTGATGTGTCATGTGTTCAGACACTGCTGATAACATCCCCTGCAAGCTCTGATGCTCTACTTCATTGTGCATCCATTCTCTGGCCTTGCCCAGGGTTAGCCTGGGATGGCTTCTGCCTCAGGGACTTGCATTGCTAATCATTGCCTGAAGATCTGGGATGCCTACACATGCCTTTGTATGAGGAAGGCTGCTCTGTGTTGCCATAAAATCAACTAGTTTGGAAAAGACCTTTAAGATCATCAAGTCCAACCATTGCCCCAGGACTGCCAAGAACACCATTAAACCATGTTACCAAGGGCCTCACCTGCTTGTTTTTTGAGCACTTCCATTGGAATGGCACTGGACAGCCTGTTCCAATGCCTGATCACTCTTTTGGGGGAGAATTTTTTCCTAATAGCTGATCTAAACCTCTCCTGGTGCAGCTTGAGGCTGTTTCTTCTTGTCCTCCCACTTTTTACCTGAGAGATCAGTCATCCCATGATGGATCTCCACTGGGTGAGAACGGAGATGTCTGCAACCAAGAGGTAGAGTATGCTATGTTGCACAAACCCTGTGGCAGGGATGCCAGGAAGGTGGCTTGGCAAAGCAGAGAGGAGCCAGCATCTTCCCTAGAAACCTGGTGTTTCTAGTGACCCGTCCTTCGAAAGCTCCTCATGGAGCTCGCAGCCAAAGACCAACCCACCCCTTTTCTCTAATCTCATCTTTTCTCTTCAAATCCCATCCCTGGAAAGATGTAGCTCTCCAAGAAGACATTCCAGGGGGGTTTAATCACTGCTCTCACTGCAGCCCTGCTGCGCTTGTGGTCTGAGCACCTGCTGTTTCATTTAATGAGCAACAAATGGGAGGCGTGGGCCGGGGGAAGAGAGCAGCACCCTGGTGAAGTATTTGCTGCGATGTAATATGTTTTATTTTGGGTTCGGAATGGAGGCCATGAGGAACATTTTCCAGAGGGCTCCATAAACCTCCTCCATTCACAGGGTGATTATTTGAGGAGGGAGGGGAGGGTGGATTTAAATCGGTGCCACTAATTTCTGCAAATAACCACATTATTTTCAATTCATACTCCAGCCTCCCTCCACCCATAGCTTGATGTTAGGAGCTGTGAATTTTCCACATTGAACCAGAGTCCCTCTATAAAAGAGAGCCCTTTACACATGTATGTTTAAAATTTGATTTCAGATACATCAGGCTCTCAAGTAAGTAACTCTTTAGAATAGAAAACTAATTCTTTCCTTCCCTCATGGCGACCTGTTAATTTATTTGTGTTGCAGTAGCACATACCAGCTCAGAGCAGGGGTAGGTCTCTCTGGTGTTAAGGACTGGAAAATGCATGGAAAAGCCTCAAGTGGTGATGAATATTGAATCAAAAGGAATAATCCCTTTGTTCACCATGATTAGTTAAGCTTGAGAGCTGTCTGTTGAGCTAAAAGCATTACATTGCTAGCAGCATTTTAGTGATGTGGGGAAGAGAGATGGGAACAACTGGTGTGGGACTTCAGTATCAAGGCGCTTGTGCTGGACACTGACTGGTGTCCCTGTCCTTGGGAGATGAGCAGCAGCCGGAGCTTCATGCAGGAAAGATTGCAGTCACAGCTTCAGTGTGCTCCAGCCTGCCAGCACTGGGGGCTGTTTTCCCCCAAGGGGATGGTAAGTTTAAAAGCCATATTTTGTCCTTTTGTATCTGGTGCAAACTGCAATTCATGGTCTAAATACACATAAGGTGTATTGGCCTTCTATCTTGTTTTCGTAGGATGGTTGAAGCACTGTAAGGGCTGCAAGGAAGAGCACAGTGTGTTTTTGTTTCATCCTGCCCTGGCTAAAGCAGAAAAGCTGGGGTTTAGAGATTTGAGCTTTGGATTTCCTCTTCTGCGAAACTTTTCATCTCCTGTGGATTTTGAGAGGATAAATTCATCCATGCCCATCAGGTGCTCAGATGCAGCAGTGTCAGGGGTCATGTTGAGAGCTCAAACTGATCATTTTATTCTCATGTGGAGTTTTAAATTCAGTCCTGCGAATTGGGTTTTGGTCCAAGGACAGTAAAATTTCATGGAAAATTCTCATCTTGTGAGTTTGTCATAATCTTGAACTCCAGAAATATGGAAATTTGTGCTGCATGCCCATCCTAGAGGCCTTCAGCATTAGAATAGAGTATTTCAGTTGGAAGGGACCTACAGTGATCATCTAGTCCAGGTGCCTGACTACTTCAGGGCTGACCAAAAGTTGAAATGTGTTATTAATGGCATTGTCCAAATGCCTCTTAAACACTTGACCACCTCTCTAGGAAGCCTATTTGAGTGTTTGAGCACCCTTTTGATCAAGAATATAAGCCAGCTTGTAGATATTCATTGCCTATGCAACCCTTGTGTGCTCACTGCTGTCAGTGGCACTGTAATAGCCACTGTGATTGAAACTTGAAGCAGTATCTCGAAGGACACACTCAGATTCAGGGTATAAAGCTTAGAGTTCTTTTTCCACCTTTGACATTTGAGAGATGCTTTTAAGTAGATGAGATACTGTTACAGTGTCAGCCCGTCTGTCATTGGAAGCATTGATGCTTGAATCATTATCTTCTGTTTGGTTTTAATAATGAAGCTGTCTGTTGGTTTGCCTTGTTGCAAACCTCAGTATGGCTAAGAAGGGAAACCTGGTTTTGTTTCCAAGTTTCTATTATATTTGCACTGTTTAGTGCTGTTCAGCCCCACACCCAGGCAAGATGATTGCCTGCCCAGGCTGCTTTTGTCGCCTGTAGTGGAGAGCAGCCTCTTTGCTTGCCCCTTCATCTGCTGGTGCTCGCTTTCCAAACATAAGCATCTTCCTCTAGCTTCAAATCCTTCTCCATGCTGACACTAATCTGCAAGGTTCAAAGCAGGGGTGCGATTTCAAAGCCCCATTAACCCTATTAGATCTGCAGTGTAACACTCAGGCTGTGTTGAAAGCCAGTGTTGAAGCACATATAATCACATCTCTGCACTGGTGGAGCAGGGAAAATTTCTCCTGAGTTCTGTTTCTGTTTTCCTTAACCTGCTCTCAGATTTTCTTCCATTCCTGGCTCTAGTATGATATTCTTCTGCATCTGACCTCATGGGGAGATGTGCACCAGCCCCAGATGAAGGGCTAGAAACAATTGTCTGCACCTGGCTATGGAAAATAGGTTATTTGTGCATTTGCGTGTGTGTCTGGTAGTGTAATTTATTTGTTCAGTTACTTGAGCCAAAGTTTCCCCCCAAAGGAAGCCCTAATTAAGAGAGATAACTTTGCATTGGGTTGCTGCCCGAGCAGCTTGCTGCTCACATGCTTGGTGGCCACAGGTGTGTTAGTTGCTGTCTTTCCCGTCCCCATTTGTTAAGGGAGGTTAGAAGTAGCTGTGTTTCCATGAGGCATGGGTCTTACTGGAAGATGGAAAATGGGTTGTTCTGTGCTCTGAAATAGCTTATCTGTACCTCAGCAGGGTACATATGTGAAACTTAAGTTTAGAAGTTGCTTGTGTCCTCATAGAAAGCAACTCATGGGTCAGTCCTCATCCCACCTCCTCCCTACTTCACTTCTTTATTGGGATCCTTCTTCTTAAAAAAGAAAAATTAAGGAATGGCAGTTTTAGGGCTAGGTTCTGCAGATGGCTGATGTGGCAATCCCCTAGAGAAGCTGTACCCTGATCCCTTTCAGCCTTAATGCTGAGGCGTTAAATGCTAATCACATCCATAAGGAGCACACCAGGATCATGCAGGCTCACAAAACAAGCAGCCAGGTCTAGGTGCTGGGGTGCCATCAGACAGCTCAGCTGCTGCTTGCAAGGGAATTACAGGGTCTGGATGTGGTCTTAATTAATTTGATTCATGTTACTGTGTTCCTTGATGCTTTCTGTGACAAAGCGTCATCAAGGAATTGTTTTGGGGGAAGTGTCTCTGAAATATTAATTCCCTGCCCAAGCCAGGGGCTAGGGCAGAAGAGAGCTGCATGATACCTGCAGCTTGTTGGTTAGGCTTGGATTTTCAACACATCTGCAAAGATGTTTCCACAATTAAGGCATCCTTCTGATGTCTCTTTGTTGTGGCTTTGTGTGATGAAGAGGACAACACAATAGACATGGTCAAACCCACAAAGAGGGTGAGAAATAGCCCTGATGCCTACACAGTGTCCAGCAGAGTCAATGCAAGATGACTATCATGCTTGTTTGGCCTGCCTGTCTGCTCCATCCCACTTCTAGAGCTGGTCACAAGACATGGGGAGGCCTAGAAATCTGCATCCTCACTGGTCCCGTCCTGGATGGACATCAGCCTGGGCACAAAAGCATCTTGTAGATCATCTTCTCCTCTGAAATCCCCTCAGAAATGTTTGTGAAGGAGCTGCTGGATGGGGTGAGTTATTAGGGTTGGCTATTCTCTGCAGTTTGCTCTCCCTTTTCTTGCATCACCCAAGCACGCTTACATCATATAATCAGTATGTATCCTGCACGTGGCCACAGTGGATTGCATGTGTGACCAGGTAGGCTGGAGAATACTGTGTTTTGTTTTATGACAGAATATGTGTCCAGTGATGTACAGTCCCTGGTGAAATGCCTCTCCTTGTGTCATTGTAAGAGCATCTGCCAGAGGAGAGCAGGTATGGATGCTTGCTGGTAAAGTGAACATGTAGGCAGCTGCCTATGAAGCGAGGGGTGGTAGTGTGCAGACGATGTGGCTAAAAGCTCAGGAAGCCACTGTCCTGATGGGGATGTGAGAGGCACTGCACAGACACAACAGCTCTGGTGTTAAAGGCAGTGCCATGCTCCCTGGCATGGAACAGGCAGCAGCATACCTGTTAGCTCCTGTGCCTGGTCCCACTGACCATGGTCTCACTGTCACACCTTGTCAATGCCACCAGGCAGAGGTACGGGCTGGAAACCTTCTGACAGAAGGATGGAGCTGGAAGGAATCCCTCTCCTCCCAGATGCAAGCGCCTATCTCCATGTGCTGTTTGTCCCTCACGACTTGTGACAGTTTTATCATCTGCAAGTTTGGAAAAGTCACAGCCCGGACAGTATTTCTTGACAATGTGCCTGTGCCACTTGAAAGCTACTGAGATTAAATAGGACCAACACCCCCCCCCCCCCTTGTCAAAGACCTCCATCGATGCTTTTAATACCCTGCCAAACATTACATGTGATTAGTTGGTATAATACACAGAATACCATCTGGTTGATGAGCGGTGCATCCAGGGACAGATGATTATTATTTGAATGAAATCCCTGGAGTAGCTCACGAGCATGCAGAGCGTAACGTGGAGGCCCCGTAAACACTCCCTGTGCCCACCCTGCTCTGAGCAGCACATGCACAGCCACCGTGGCCGCCATCCAAACCTATCTACTTTCCCAGGGTTTGCTTTCATTCTGAATTAAATTAGTAAAGCTCCTCAGGCAGACTTGTGCTTACAAAAACAAGGTTTCAGTCCCAGCCTCCCTTCTTAGGGGGCTGGGTTGGGTTTGTCCTTCAGGACTTGTCTCTCCTTTCAGTGCATTATTGCTTCATGGTCCATCTGCATGGTCCTTTGGGACAGCTGTGTGCATCCCTGGGATCCTTCCTCTGGACATGAGCCTTAAGGACTCAGATATTACCCAAATCCCTCTTTGCTTTTTTAAAGAGAGAACGGTGTCCATGCTGTGTGTCAGGGCAATGACTGGAAGGCACTGGCATGGCTTTGAGCATCCATGCTTCTTACTAGGGTCATGATAGGAAGGCACTAGTGTGTGCTTGAGTGTCTGGCTAAGGTGCCTGTGTGGTGTGGTTGCGCTAGCAACAGCTTTTTTGAGATCCATAGACTTTGTCTCTCTTGCCCAGAAATAAATCTGCAGAGAGAAACCAGTCCTTGAGGTATCATTGCAATAGGCACTGGTAAGGGCAGATTGCTGCAAGCCGAAGTTTGCTGTTATATTCTAGCATGTAAATACTTCCCTCCCTCCTTTGCAAGCCCAAGCAGGCAACCATGGCTTAGAGGCTGTCCTTCCTGTGCACTGAACAGCTTTGCCATCCTAACATGTCAGATGAGCACTCTGGGCAGATGCTGGCACCCAAGGCTGAGCAGTGCCTGAGCCCAAGGACCCACACTAGGGCTGGGAGGTAAAGACTGGCAGCTGGCTCTGGACTGTTGGAACCCCCTGCCCTGCTGGCTACTTGCTTGCTTACCTCCCTTGGGGCCCAAAGCAAGGTATCTGTTACACGTGCAGCTCTGTCTGCCTGCTTGGGCAGTGGGATTTGTTGTGTGTACTCCTTTCTAAATCCCCTCAAAGACAGGAGACACGTGTTTGGAGCCAGATATGCAGGCAAAACATCTCAGGGTTTGGAGGCAGAGAAAGAGGGAGGAAATAAGACAAAGGAGTCTCCTCCCAGCGTGGAGTTGAAACCTGTGGTTATGTTGTGGTTGGCACAGTTTCTTCATTGTATGAGCTGGGCGGTCGCTCTCCCCCATCACCCCAGAGCTACAAGCGGTGTCCTACGGAGATGAGTAGGTACCATTTCAGATGGAGTTTCTGCAGTAAAATGTGCCATTGTATTTGGAGCTATTGTTTCTGTTTTCAATATTGAAGTTACTCGTGGTTTCCAGGGGACAATATATCATGCAGAGCTAACATGCTGTAGAGAAGATGTAGATTATGAAAACAGAGGGATTAAGTTTCATACATTTGGAGCTAAAGTCTCATCTCTCTCATAGTAGTGCAAGCAGGGGAGTAGTCTTGCAGGCTCACAAAACCCTACCACTTTAACTAAGGGTTTATTTTTGCCAATATAACTAAGGGTGTATTTTTAAGCAGGTTTATTTAAAACCATGGTCACCAGAGTGTGAGCAGCAGAGGTTTCTAAGGATGGAACTGCCATCCCCCCCTCCACCTCCCTTGCAAGGTGCCAGTCTGAATCTGTGATGTGGAGCAGCTCAGGTGTTTGTTCTGTGGATAATCTGGCAGCACTGGACAAAACAGACTGTAGCAAAAAAAAAACCTGCAAATTGTGGTGACCTTAATATTTGGTGCATGTTTTTGCTAAGAGCAAGTATGTAATTCATAGCAGCACCCTACTAATGACTCTGTGCTGCTTTCAGGATGCACACTCCAGCACCTTGCTTGCAGCTTCAGTGCAGTGTTCACTACTGCTGCCAGGGGTTCCCTAAGAACTGAAGGGTTTTAAGCCCTGCAGCCTCCCACCAACTCATCCAGCCCTTGTGCTGGGCTGATCTGTTCCTGCCTGATGAGTGGTCTCTCCTGGCAGGATTCAGGCATTTGAAGGCCTTGGGAGTGGCTCAGTAAGGGTAATGCTCTGATAAACTCAAATCACAATGGGACTACCCTGTATTTAAATTCCTGGCTTGAAAAGGTTGAAATTTAAAGGATTGAAAATAAGTATTTTTTAATACCCAAGTGATGTGGGAGGTGGTGATTAATGGAAGTGACCTTGGTGCTTTGCTCCTTTTCAGTGAAGCTCTTAGAGTTGCCATCATATTTAAAAATGGGACCTTTGCTCTTGCAGCACTGTTAAATGTAGCTCTGTTGCTGCCTGGAGACCAATGTTGTAGGAGAGCTTGGATCCTGCTCCTGTTAATGTCCAAGGGCAATTATCACTATTACTGCAGTGTTTGTCACTAGAGGATGTTGGTCTCTTGCTGCTTATGTGCAGTCTGAAAGAACACTTCAAAGCCTGTGATTTTTGTAGGGATAAAAAGGAGGTCAGAAAAGATGCTCTTCTGCTGACATCAGCCCTTCTTCTGAGCCAGGATTTTTGCTGGGACCTACAATGAGCCCCTTTGGACACCTGGGTTGGCTCTGGATATGTCAGCTATGGAAAAAACACATAATGCTTGCTCTCCATCACAAAATTATAAGCCTTCCTCAGAAGCTAATTGACCTGAAGGGGCAAGGCATCTGTGTGGCTCTGACATCTCTGCACAGCCCTGCTGTGCCAAATAACTGCAGCATTCATCTCTCTGTGCCTTTCTGAAACAGGCATTATGGTATGGCCTTATTTTCCAGGGATGCTGTCAGGACAAATCCACTGTAGATACTGGAGTAACAAGGGACATGTAATCACCATGGATAGATGGAAAAGTATGAAGCGGCCTTTGTCCAAGCGTCTTCCAGTGTGGTTAAGTCGGATGAGGCTGGTCTAATTTAGCTCTGGGAAAGAAAATGCTTCTGGCAGGAGGCATCAATAGCTGCTCTGTGAAAGGACAGTGTGGGCTTTCTGAGAAGCTCTTGAGATGCACCAAGTGCCTCTGTCATCCTAAAGCAGCACCTCCGAATGTTTTGCCAGTCTGTGTTAGCCACAAACGCTGGGGCTTGTTCTGCAGAGCCTTTAGAGAAAGCTGCATTTCTGTATAGAAACCACCAAATGTCTCAGCTGGGAAACAGCATTCCCTCTTTTGATGGATCATGTTGGGGAAAGACCCCAGTCTCTGCTCCCCCCTTCTATTCCCCTGGCTGGTTTAGTTGGATGCTGAGAGGTTTGTAAGATTTCCAAGATTTCTGGTGGAAATTTTCAGACCTGAGAAAGGCATTTTCCCTTTGGGGATTGCACCATGCTGTAAATGTCTGTTCCCTTTACTTTATATGCATTTTCCTGCTTTTGTTTGACTTTCTCACAGATCACACTATAGTTAATTCAGAACATATCCTATAATGCTGTAATTGTCGGGCATGTCAGCCAGTTATCCGGATGGGTTTTGCTTTAATTCTTTTGTCCTTTCAAAATAAAAGGAAAGCCAGTTGCTGCTGCTTCTCAGAGGCTGAATTAATGCACTTCTCTTGCATGCTGTGGCATCGTGTAACACGAGAGAGCCAGTGCCACTGGCTGCCTGATAGAATTATTCCTGCTGCACTGTGGAACTTTTTACTGCTCTAGGAAGAGATGAGGTTTCACCTCCTTCTGCTGTGTAAGGTGTCAATTATACATGTGAGCAGTTAACAGATGGGCTGTGCTGTGCTCAGTCTGTTCCATGCCCTCACCCAAAGATCTCCAAGTCTTTTGTGAACTTTAGCTAATTGATATTGTGCTCAGGAGCAGCTCTGTTCTGGCTAGTTGTGAAGAGGTAGGAGTTAGGCAGGCATCCTACCATATTGTGTCTGTGAGCGTGAACTGGTTTGTTGTTCCTGTGAGAGGGTGAAGCAGAGGAGGAATAAAAACAAGCTCGGTTCAACCCACATCTAGAGAAAATTCTCCAAGAGCTGTGTCCTGCAGAGGGATCTGCCCCAAGGACAGCAGTTTTGTTCCCTGTCGTGCATGTCCATCTGTCATTGATCTCAGCAGGTATGCTCCTGGGCTGGAGTAAACCAGGTCCTTCCCCTTATGTCATGGGTGCTCCACTGCTTAACCTTAGTAGAAAACCTATCCTGAAATCACATCATTGGAGAAGTGATCTTTAGACCAGCATATAGGAAGTGAATATCTGGAGACGGGCTGTCATGTTCTCTGCTTTCTTGCTTGGTTACACCTGTTGAAATTTAAATGTTGATGTATTACCTAACATCATGAGATTCATGTGCTGGAAATGGTGGGTAACCATCTTCCTTAAGTGAAAGACCCCTTTGGATGCTCTGGTTAACCAGGATTTGGAACATGGTACAGATGAACAAGCCCACAAATGGGAGGAAAAGCATTTCTGAAAACCACCAATAGTACTTCTTACGTTTGTTTTTGTCCTACTGAGTTTAGGTGAATATTGTTCCTCTGAATTCAGTCTCTGACTCCTGCTCAGAGCGTTTGATGGTTTTTCATTAAATCTCATGCCATCTTCCCGAGATTTGTCTCGCATTTTGCAGACGCAAAAGCAGAGAGAGGACCAGAGAGGTTTCTCTGTGAGGAAACTTCAGCAGATGACGGAATTCAACCCAGATCCAGTCCTTCACTTTCTTCAGATCACATCATGTGTACCTCAAAATATAGCCGATGATGCTGTAATCATAGGTCACATCAGCAATCAGCACAGCTGGTATTCAGCTTCAAATGAAAGGAAATTGCTGCTGCTCCTCAGAGTTTTAATTAATAACCCTTCTATTCTGGTATCTTACCTCCCCTTCTCATCTAAGCTTGCGTTATGTGCATCAGAGACTTTCAACCTACTCTCATTTGCCGATGTCCTGAACCCCTCCTGCTGACGGTGTGAGTTCCATCATCACTAGTTTCAGATCCCTGGTGTAGCACCTTTGCTTTTCTTGCAGTTTCTTTGGTCTCTGAGATGCATGCATAAAATCCCATGTGTGTACAGATTCCTCTTCTCTGTTCCATTGCTCAGCTATAGCCCCTCTCTCCTCCTTGGGACTCAGAGCTCAGATCAACCTCATGAGAAGGGATCACAGAGCTGGGATCACCATCTGTCTGATGCATAACTGTCCTCATGTACTTACTCGTCAGGTCCAAGTACCTTTATTATCAGCTTACCTCGTCTGTAATGGAAAATTAATTTTCTAGTGAGCAGTTGGAAATTGGGGAGCTAATATGCCTCTTGGCATTCAGTCTAGGAAATGTAGCCTTAGGATCACTTGGTTGACTGAGAGTAAGGTGGCAAATTCAGGGGGTTTCTGTGAGCACCTTGACCAAAATCTGCTGCTGTCAGTCTCTTGGTTGTGGTTTGATTTTCATCCACTGTTTCCCTGCGGCACAAGTAAATTAGACAATGCAGAATGGGAGTGAGGTCTCCTCTCTCTCTCTGCAGGTCAGAGTCCTGTGGCCCTTTGCAGCAATGGATGTTGCTTTGCTTGCCAAAGTAAAGGGTTTGGATGAAAGTGATCCTCAGGATCTTTGTACATTAAAATAAATCTCCCGTGATTTCCGTGCCGACCTCCTGTAGGGCTTTGATTTTTATCTGCGTACATGGCAAACCTACATCCACTTGAAAAGGAACCAGAAAGATATGCGCACTGATAAGAGATTGTGTGGGTGTCCTAATTTGCTTATTTTAAGTGGTGTGGAGAGCTTCACTCTGCTGTCTGGGGGAGAGTTAAAACTGCTGCAAGGAAGGAAGGGGAGGAACTAACAGCTCAGCAGGAAGCTCCAGCTAGAGTCTGTGGTGGTAGCCATAGGTGGAGGTTAGGTAACTGTTGCAGTGGATTAATTTCAGGGAGTAAGATTTAGTCACAGACTTGCAAAACCTCACCACCAAATTGGAAACAAAAGTTCCTGCTGGCAAATGCTGCTGGATCAGGTCATATGTTCTTGTCCCCTGCGTTGGTGGGCTTGCAGCAGAGTAAAAGCCTCTCTTGCAAAAGTGGAGTGGCTCCTTAGTTTCAGATGCTGCAAGTCCTTATATGTAAACCGTAAACCAATGTTTTATGAAAATAAATAAAAAGTAGTAAGTAAATAACTGTCAAGGAAGATGCTTGGCTTCTCATCCTCAGAGATGCTATTTGTAGCATCTCAAGGGGGGCTTATTTTTCATTAAGATTGTTAATCAGGTGATACCATTGCAAATCAGAGAGGGGCTGAATCTTATCTTCACAGCAGAACATTTGTGAAGTGACTGCAGATGCCATCAGCTGTGATTGCTGAGCCCAAATGGTCCTTGTGTTCAGGAGCATCTCTTTCTTTGTGGCATAGTCTCGTTCTTAGGTAAGGTGACCCAAAGCAGAAGGGATGAAAAGGGAGATGCCCAGGGAGCTGGCGGAGTCACCATCCCTGGAGGTATTTAAAAGTTGTGTAGATGTGGCACATAAGGGTATGGTTTAGTGGTGGAGTTGGCAGTGTTAGGTTCATGGTTGGACTGGATGTCTTAAAGGTCCTTTCCAACCTAAATGATTCTGCAAACTAACAGCTCAGATGTAAGTGGGGACACTGGTTACACCTCTTGTTTCCCATTTGCATGTGTAAGTCAGCATTCAGGACTCCCTGTGTTAATATCAAAGGGTGAGGGTTGATACCACTGAACTATTCCTATTCCATTATTGCAAGTCAAGTGATTTCATGGTTATGTGCAATTAGTAAGGAGTGGAGTTGGCTAGTGCTCTTAGCCTGCTCTTATTTTAATGAGCAGCAACTCACAAGTAATTCTCTTGATTTTTAATGGGATTAATTGCATGACCATTTGCTGACCACTGTAAGCAAGTCATAATGTGGACCAACAAGGTTCGTAGCAGGCCTAAATGAGTTCAGCACAGAAGCGAGAAGGAAGTTGTTTGGAGCAGAAGTTAGGACTCCATGCAGAACTTAGGCAGGAAAGCTGTTGGCAAACACTGAGCAGTTTGGAAAGACAAAGCCTGGGGAGGTGATTTTTGCAGTGAGTTGTTTGTGGATGTGTATCTGTTGTGCCAGCAGCAGGAGGTGGGATGTGTTTGTCCAGCCTGACTCCAGACATGTTGCCCAAATGGGCGGGAAGCTCACTTCCTGCTTTCCATATACCCTCCCAGTGTCCAAACGGATCCCCCACCCTGTGACACAGTGACATGGTAATGGATTTCTTTCTGCTCATCACGCCGGTCATACAACTGGAGGCTTTTCTGTGATGGGATTCACGTGCTTGTAAGCAGATGAACTGAGTATGAGCTTCCCCAGGTTTACCTTAATGTATTGCCCACTTGTGATTTCTTGCCTGGCCAAAACCAGCTGCAGCCCCAGCTCCATCCTCCAGGACTGTGCATCCAGACTTTCCTTCTTTCCCTTCATGCTGGGATGGTTTTACTGTAGGTAAACTCTCTCAATTACCAAATCTTGTCCCTACCTCAATGTCATATTCAAGATGCAAGCAACAACTTTTGGAGGCTGCCCATGTCTGAATGTAATAGTATTGAGAGTTAAGTGAAGGATTTTTTTTTTTCACCTACCGTATGTGAATTTGCAATAATAACAATGATACTTTCTGTTAATGGAAAAGCATTTATCACAGACTAAAGAGTTTTTGACTTAAGAGATGCTCTGCAGACATCTAATTAAGCAAACTGAAAATCTGTTTATTGCTCTTTGGCTGTTAATTAGCCATGTGGGGAAAGTGCTGTGACTATCAGGAGGAGCTTCTGTGGTTCAGCCCTTTGCTCCCTCCATTCCTGACTGCTCCATTTATCTCCAGGGTTAGTGTCTCCTCTTACCCAAGCTAGGCTGAGTGGGGCTTAGGATACCTCATCAGCTCTGGGCGATTTGAGATGTTTCTTTTGACCTATTCCTTTTTTTCTTCTTCTCCTCTGCATTTGTATCTTCCTCATTTTCTGATTTGTATTCTTCTCCATGGAAGAGAATATACAGAATCCTGCTTTTCTAGGTTTTAGATCTGACTCGCACTGGCTTTGAATAGCAGCACTGGGTTCAGGAAAGTGCTGAGGAAGCCTCTGTGCTTCTGCTGCTCTTTGTTTGGCTTTAACATCATAAGAGGTTTCCTGTGC
The DNA here is from genome assembly GCA_032466535.1 of Forpus xanthops. NCBI lineage: Eukaryota > Metazoa > Chordata > Aves > Psittaciformes > Psittacidae > Forpus > Forpus xanthops. The sequence goes on along the minus strand of JASSUY010027971.1, from coordinate 31,234 downwards.
TGCAGAGCTGAAGAGCAGTCATCATATTTCAGCCTGTGCTGTAGGTTCTCTGTGTCATTAGTACTCATCCATATAGACGTTGTCATGCTGGGAATGCTTTTTTAGGTGCTAATAAGAACAGCTAGACATAGGGGCGGGCATTTAATTGCTGGACCTCAGTCATGTCCTTCCTCTGATCCTTTTCAGGATCTGTTGGGTTTCCCATATCATTCCTGAGATTGAGACGGTAGTTTTCTCCAAAACCTCCAGCACAGCTGCCCAAAACCAGCTTTTCTTTTGCTGGGGCAGCAGAAATGCCAAACCCAACTTGTTCATCCAGGGGCTATTTAACAAGTGAGCAGCAAGCGTCTTCTGGAGTCAGGGGCTTGGAGAAGGACTGTCACACTCCTCTATGGGTCCCCAACATTAGGTGTCCTTTTAGAAAAGCAGCAACTTCACACCTTGTCTTCAGCTTTGTGCAAACATATGCATGTTGCCCACTGGAATATTGTCTTATATGCCAAATATGAGAAATCTTCCGTGCTTGCCAGGAACTTGGCACTGGGACAGGCTGTATCTCCATCAGTTGCACTGGTGACCTCCTGAGTGCCTCTGCCTCTCCCCAGCTCGCTGACATCCAGATCCTCCCAGCCAGAGGCAAGAGCCAGGGTGGAAAGTGTAATCTAGGAAAACTTAGCCAAACTCTTCCAGCTGCAGTTTATTGTATCTATTTTGCTGATATCCACCCTTTAGATAAATAGCACTAAGTTATACACGTTGTGACTCTCTTGATGTGGTTAAAAAGGCTTGTATTAGCCAAGCTAATCTAACTCCAAGAATAACCATGGGAATTTGACTGTATTGGTTCCAAGCTTGAATTAGTTGCTGTGTAGTAAAGTGAGAATTGCCTTCCTGGCTAAAAGTGTAGCAACAGCAAAACTTCGAGTCGATCGGTGGGGATTCCTTCCCCCTCTTTTTTGCTTTTCCCTTTGAACAAAGCTCCTGCCCATGCCTGACCTCAGGCACCCGGAGCTCTACCTCCGAGAAAACAAATTTTCCCATTTTCAATAAAACCCATGTCTCTGTTGGCAGAAAAGTCAGTTAGGTAACAATCCGCAAAGCTGCGCTCTATTTATTTACCAGGCTGACTCCCTGATGGGGAAACGTGGGATCTTTCAACTTGCTCTGCTGCACAGATGTTCCTTCTACTCCTGAGCTTCCTCTTGATCTTCGGTTTGCAGTAACATATGGTGAAAATGCTGGCGATGTTGTGGTGTGGTTGAAGAGAAGGATCCCGTATGCTTTAAACAAAACCAGTAAAAAAACTAACTCTGTTTTATCCCCATGTTAGCAAAACCATATTTTTTTAAAGGAAAGTTGTTGAGCTGGGAAAACATCTGTTAACTCACACACCCTCAGTGCTGGACATGTATCATTGATGAGCCCCCACACCTGCAGTTTTAGCTGCCCCTTTAGGTATTTGTATTGAGCTGTAAATCCAGTTCAGATGAGGAGATAGGGATTCTGCAAAGTCAAGTAACAGGACTGCTTGTATTCCTTCCTTACCCTCCACAGAGGGCCTGTGGACTGTGGGTTGACAGACATCACTCCTGGACTGTTGGAAATGAGTCACTGGGCTGGCAAGTGATTTGGAGTTCCCTCAGCACAATGGCACTGGGGTTGCTGTGTAGGATCAGCAGGGATATAGAGCGTTGCATCGTACATCTGAAACGTGAGAGAAAATGAAACACAATGTGAAGAGTATTTATCTTGGCAGCACCATTGGCTGAATAACAGTGAAAGAGTGCAGAGGGTGAATGTGAGGGGTGAGAGGCTCTGGCAGTTTTCAGGCTGGGTACAGTTTCTCTTGGACAGGTCCTTGAAGGTGCCAATGGGGCTGCTTCTTTCCTTCCTTACTGAAGCTGTGTGGCTTTTCAGCTGGTGTTCAGCCTCAGTGGCACTGCTTACTCTGGGCTCATCACCCATAGACAAATTACAGGACTAATTTAGGAACATCGGGTCAGCATACTGCTTCCCTACACTTGCTTCCATAGAAAGTCACTGGTGGTCAGCAGGCTGCTCCATTGTGCAAGCTGACCATAAAGCCATCAATGCTCCTTTGAGTTCTTCAGGTTGAAGTCTGTTTGCAGTTTCGTGGTACAACAGAATCCTGAGCCTAGTCAGCCTTAGGGATGTGTTAGGAACAGATGCTTGTGGTGGACAGGGTTTAGGAGCTGGGGGAGTAAGATCTTAGCTGATGTGGGCAAAACTCTGCCCATAATCATGTGGTAAAGGCTGCTTGTCATCAGCTGACAGCACACCCACCTTGAGCTTTGCTTTCTGGCCATTCCTGTTGGTAGGGTTCTCTGGGATGCTTTGCTCTCCTTCTTCCTCCCTGCTTCCTTTCTCTGCTGCTGTCTCCATATAGTGACTGCAGTGGAAGATCCTTCCAAAACTTGTGTCTTCCTCCCTAGGGAAGCAGGAGTGCTCTGATGAATCAGGGCAGTGGGTAGTGCCTTGCCAGCGAGGGGCAGAGCAGGTATTTTATTAAACACACATTAATCCTTCTGCTCAGACAGCATGTTTAGCCAGGTGGGTGGCCTGTTACACGAACAGGTAAAAACTGTGTCTCCACCAATGCAGGCAGGCTGTGGATTAGGGGCAAGACGTGTGTTCTGTAACGAAGAATGAGAGCCTAATTTTAGAACAGTGGTGAGGCCAGGCTTGGATGTCTGCCTGGGCCCTGTCCCAGCTCCAGTCTGCTGCCAGAAACTTGCCCTCCCTTTCTTTGGAGTGAACTGCATCGTACCTTTTAATGTACAGACTCCCCTGCAACGAAGCAGAGTGTTTCCTGCAGTTGCTTTGCTTTGCTAATCATCTTTTGAACCACACACAGACTAAGAGATCCCCTGGTCCCTGCACAGCCAGTCCATGTTTTCCCCCTAAGACCTTTACTCTTTTTCCTTTGCAGATGCAGCTTCTGGACAAGTTCCCTATTGAAGGAGGCCAGAAAGATCCCAAGCAAAGAATCATCCCTTTTCTACCAGGTAATGCTGTGGGGAAGGCCCTAAATAAGATGGGTGAGAGCAGTTGGGGACTGCAGTTTCCCAACCACAGTCTCTAATACTTTTTGTGACCACTCTTACAAATGCCTTTTCCCTGGGACCTCTCATATACAGGCTTGTGATACCAGACCTCCACCTCCTCCTAAAATAACTGGCATGGTGTTTAGGGCTCCCAGGGGATCTTGCATCAGCTGTTGAGGTTCAGGTTGGTTCCTGCCCTGACACACAAAGGGATTCAATGGATTCTTGGGGGCTGTGTGTGTGGGGTGACAGGCTGGCAGCCCCCCAGTGTGAGCTTGGGCTGCCAATTCAAGGGCACTGGAAACCAGAGACACCGTTGGTTTTGTTTCTTAATGCTGTGGCTCTGCAGGTATTGTTACTGTACAATAAAGAATGAATAATCAGAGTTGTCACTGGGATATAAAGGAAACTGAAACAAGGTTAATTACAAACAGGGATTTCTGCACTGTGGGCCAGAAAGATAAGTAAACATCTCTTTGGCCTGAGCCACTGTCTCTCTGACAGCTTTCAGAGAGGGCCTGGACATGATGGATATCCTCTCCTCAGGGTAATGGCACACACTTCCACACAGCTTCTTCCAGCAGCAACTGCAGGGATGGCATGGGGGAGATGAGCCAGACCACAGCGTGCTCTTGGAAATGCACGCTCGGGCCAGCTCGCTATTGTCTGGCTGCACGGTTCTGGCTGTTGGTTTGAAGTTTGGCTCGCTGTGCTGCCTGCCAGAATTAGTGGAGTATTTTCAGCCTCTGAAAAGGTCCTTTCTGTCTTTAACTATAAAAAGGAGATCCCAGCTCTTCCTCAAAGGTCTTTAAAGAGAAGTTGGGATGGCGGGACTTATTCCTCTCCAGGAGCGTGCTGCGGTCCCCAACACTGTTTGCAAGCGGAGCAGCTACTCCAGATGTGTGTTGAGCACAGCTCCAGGGCTAGCAGGGAAGCAGGGACTTGGAAAGCAGCAGCACAGATACATGACACAAGCATTGGAACCACAGCATGGCAGCCTAGCAGCTCCCGCGAACCTTCTGGAAGGCAGCCCCAGGGTTGGGGTTTGCTCTCTTCAATGCCCTATGCTGCATCCAGAACCTCTGCAGACAGGGGGAGGTGGTGTTGGCCTCCATTTCCAACCTAGCATGAAGAGAGTGGTGCAAGCATGGGCTCTCTTTCTAGTTGTGCCACCAACAAACTCACAGACAAGTCACTTTGTGAAACCTCTGTATGATGAGGATGGATAGTGCTGGTCTGCCTTTCTTGCTGGGAACCATTTTGAGATTCTTGAAAAGCACCATACAGGGGTACAGACAGCTTTAGGTGAGGTGATGAAGGAATATCTCTGTCTGCAGGCGATGGTTGTTCCTCCTGGATTTACCACCGATGGCCTACTTCTTTTACTTTGTCCTAGAAAAAATGTTGGCTGAATGCAAGTGACTGATGCTGAGTCTGTGTGCAGTTTTTAGTGATGGATGCCCTGATTCATGGGTGGGTGATACTTGCAGAGGATGAGATACATCCCATATGCCCATTACAACACTTCCTACCCCTCCCACCCTCCAACAACATGAGGGAGATGGTATTGCTGCATATCCGTGAGGGGAAGAATTATATCTGGAAAACATTTGGGTTGACTTAAAATCCCAAAGAGAGAAGCTGCCAGAATAGAATAGACCTCAGCTGTATTTAATTTAGAATTTTTGTGATATACATTCTACTTTTGATATTGAATCTCTGCTTCTCTCTTGGTGAACCACTGAAAAGCCCATGTTGCTTTACCCAGGAACAAGGTGACTCAGCTGAATGTCAAACAATGTCAAAGTCTGCTAAATAAACTAGCTGCCAGAATTAGAATCCGCATGGCATTTCTGCAGCTGGAACCGTGGATCACTGAAACAAATACCTAGCTATAGGCTGAGAATTAAAAACCAGCAGGGCAGATGTTTGTACTTAAATCCTACTTTTATGAAAATGTTATGATTTTGCTTGCTTATTATGGGCCTGATTCCGCCAAGCTGGAGTGACTCTGCGTGCTGGGTTCTGAGTGCCTGGGGTTTGCCTGTGCCACCTCCAGGCTAGGGCAATTTCCCTCCATTGAGTCTGGTTTAGGAAGCTGACTGATGCCAGCCCGTGTCACTTGCTTGTTGGCAATGCTGTGGTGCTCTCCTGAAATGAACGCATGCCCAGTCAGCTATGCATCTGGAGCAAAAGGCTGACCTGTCCAGATCCTGTTGTTCAGGCACAGTCATGCTATGTCTCAGCTTACTCCATACAAAGCAGGGATGGTGGTGCATGCATGATTTATGAGGAAAACAAAAGGTGTCCCACTGCCCTGTTCTGCCCCCAGCTGTACATCTCTCTTCCTCCCACTGTATGCACAGATTGTAAATCCCCTGGGTACTAGAAAGTGGTTTGGTGCAGGTTTCATCCCACCCGGGTGCAGATGGCTGCTGCTTTTCCAACCTGTTACATATTGGCTGTGATTTTTGCTTTATACACAGATGATATCCCCCTTTGCACTCACCACTGCTGGGTTTGGGTGGTTTTATGGTTGCAAACTACTGGGCAAGGTGCCTCCCTGTTGCGTCAGTCAAGGCTAAGTATTTGACTGTGCTGGGAGCCGTTTACCTGTAAAGACCAAGGAAAGTGTAACAGAGTTCAGTGCCCTGCAAGGAGAGACCATTCTGGGTTCAACAGCAGGGAAGTGCAGTTTTTCTTTCCTCTAGATACCTTTATCTTTAGCAATTTCTTTTCCTCGCTTCCCTCTTACACAAGTACAGACTCTACAGTTTTCAGTGCCATGAAGAGGAGCAAGGAAATAAGCCATGTCATATAATCCTTTAAAAGATATGCTGTGGATAACTTTGTAGTTTTGCTTACCTTTCTGAGGGTCAATCCCCTGCCTTCAGTTTTTCTGCAAACTTCTTTTATTTTGCTATACCAAGAAGTCAAACCTGATATTTTTCCTTCTCTTTCCTCATTTTATCTTTTTTCCCATGAGTTTTCCCTTTTACTGTTGGAAAAGTTTGTATCAGGGAAGGTGAGGCAGGAGAAAACCATATAAGAAACCGTGTCAGTGGGATGGCCAGAGAGCAGTTTTGTAGTTGGTGGTATCAGATTTTGGGTTGAGAGGATGGAGTGAGACTGTGGAAGAGTTAGAACAAAATTGGCTGCAAAACCCCCTTTCTAGACTATGGATGGCTTGTCACTGTAAGAAGACACAGATGAAAAACGCTGTTTGGCTGTACCAGTGTGACTTTTGGTTGAGCACGTTTGCAGTGCACTGATTTCTCCGTCACCTCTCCTACTGCACATCTGAAGAGCAATCTTTGGAGTGTGGGTTTGAAGTTTTGCTCCCTCCCTGTCAAATACTTCAATATCTGCATCAACAGAGAAAGAGATTATAGGTTTGGGTTCCCTGTTTCAGGAATGTTGAGGTAGTTAATGAAGGAACTTCAGCTGGAAGGAAAAGACTGGTCTGCTGAGCTTCTGAAGGAAGCTACCACAAATGGCAGAAACAGGGCAATGCAGCTCTGGGATTGACAGTCCTGCAGGGGTTGACCCAGGACTCAAGGGCTTGCATTGTTTTGCGTTTCTTTTGGCACTAAGTGGAAGAGCCATCTGGAGACAAAGCTGAAGTTGGAGGGGTGTCAGCTCTTCTTGCTCTACTGTGTCTTCCAAAGTGTAGCCTTGGGGAAAGCACACTGCACAGCATGAAATCCTCCCATCCTGCTGGCTACTGGGCTGCAGATCCCTGCTGTGGAATGAGGCTTGGGCTTTCCATGGCACAGATGGCTGAGCACTGATGATGACAGCCCCTTGCACTTTCTACCAGGTTCCAGCTTGGTCCCTGCCTGGACTTCAAACAGTTTTGTGCACTGCTGAAAAAAACTGGAGGTTTTTGCATGGCTCTGGAAGGGGAATATCCTCGCAGGTTGCCTGCTCTGCAGCTTCCCTGCTGCCTGGAGAGGGAGACATCCCGCTTGAGGAGACTGTTTTGTTTGCTGGATTTTCCTTGCGCTTGGGAAGCTGAGTCCTATCCCAGGGGGACAGGGGGGTAGGTGCAGCCTAGCTTATTAACTTGGTTAGGCAACTGCAGAAACAACACACCAGCTTGACTCCAGGCTCTGCCTCCAGCACCTACCAGTGTCCACTTGGATTTTTCAGCTCCCTTGATTAGGGCAAGGAAAGAGGAAACCATCCCTTTCAGAGTTGCATGCTGCCAGTGGAGCTTGGTGGCTGTGTCCCAGGGCACTGGGAAGAATGCCAGCATGATGGATGAGATGTCAACCAGACGTTGTCTGGATCTGCTAAGCCCTGGTGACCTGCTTTCCCCCCAAGAAGAGAAATGCCCTGGCACCCTCTCAAAGGGGTCACTGGAGCTTTCTCCTTACTCAGCCCCAAGGCAGCAGGAACATGTGGCGCCTGCTGAGGCATTTTACTGACAGGCAGCACATACAGGGTGCAGGAAGATCCCTGCAGGTTTGGCCCTGATTTGCTCCTGAGCTGTGCTGCATGGTTCATGCCAGCAGCAATGGGTGGGTTGCAGGTGAGCTGCTCTGTGCCGGGAGGGCTTTGCCTGGCTGCTCAACGTCTGCAGGGCTCCTGGTTCCCCCAGGGAGCCCCAACCTCTCCTCCTGTCCTGTTCCCCCAGCAGAGCAGGAGCCGGGAGCAGGATCCCCAGCCCAGCCTCATCCCATGTGTGAGTCAGGATGGCTGTGGGAAGGGAGAGGTGCAGCCACAGAAGGTGCGGGAGGCCACCCAGCACCGCCCAGATACCTGGGGCTGGCTGGGGGTGCCAGCAGGCGGGGAGCACTGCCGGGAGCCTCCCCATTTTGCACAATGCAGGAGAATGGGGAATAATCTCTCCCCAGCGCCAGCCGGGACGTTCCCTGCCTCCGTTCCTGCCACTGCAGTGGGGAAGGAGATCGACCGATGAACTGCATCCCAGGTGGATATGTCTGCTTCTTGGTTTTGGTTTGGTGTACTTGGGTTTTTTTTTGCCCCCTCCTTCCCTTTCCAATGCTGTTGGGGAAGAGGAAGCTGAGAAGAAAGGGTTGAGCAGGTTTGCAACAGCAGGATCCCCTCCATGGTGATGAGAGCAGCTTATTTTTCCTCTCGGTTCTGTATATTCCAGCTTTGCTCCTTTTGTTTTGCTCTGGGCTGGAACAGCATTTTGTTCGGAGATCTTGGGTGGTTAAACTTGCGCTGAAGGAGAGATGATGGGCTCATCTGGAGCAGCAGCCTGATGGTGACCTTCAGATCCAGTGGTTCATGTTCCACCTGTGTAAATTGCGACCAGGATCAGCAAAATTAGGACGTGTCCACATGTAATTTTGTCATAGGTGCTGCATTACAGCAGTGGTCAGGGCATGTGAGGTGTTTTCAGCGTTTGTTCTGTCCATCTCTTGTAGTAAGCTGTTTTCTCCTTTGGAAAGGTGGTTGCTGGCTGGGCATTTAAAAGGATATGCATTCTCTCCCCTGACTTTTAGCTGGATTTTATGTGTAAAACTCTTTAATTTCAGGCTTGTTTTCCATTTTTTACTATCCTCTCCTGCAGCTACGTGAGCCAAAGCAACAGGGTGTTAGTATGTGATTTTAATCTTTCTTTGAAGTCATTTTCAATTCCTGACCTACACAGAAATGAAGCATTGCAGCCGTTCAGAGTCAGTCAAAAAGTAGCTTTAAAGGTTAAAAAGAGCCAAAAAGAAAGAACTTTTTATCTTGAACCCAGTCATATCCCACCTTTTAGATTAAAATATGAATTAAGTTATTTTGAAAGTGTTCCTTTAATGTGCAGGGGCAGTTTTGCAGGCATAATAGGAGCACACACACAGTCTCAGATGTCTGATTTGCTGAGCCTTATCTGTGTAACACAAATAACCGGGATACTCTGCTGTGCTATCCTGAATGTGAGGCAGCAAACTTTCTCAGATGGAGAAAGAGGGGCTCTGCCTCCATCTCCTTTCACTCACCTGCAGTAAATCAGTGTTGCAGTTTCCTATGCCAACCTCCAAGAAGGTGCCAGGGGGTAGGGAGATGCCCCATGGCACTGTGACATGGAATGCTGGAGGCTTGACCACAGCTTTAGAGGGCTATTCCATAATGCAATACAATTTCCTTTTAATATACATAGTTTAAGTTTGCCTGCCTGCCTGGAGAGTGCCTCCAGATTGAAAATGAACTTATATTTGAGCCAGGGTCGTGTGTTAGCAAGACAGGTAACAGGTCCTTGGCTTATTTCCACTCCAGCTTATTTAAGACTTGGGTGATGCTGAGCTTCTGGCGAGCTGCTCTTCAGCAGCTCCTATTGTTTGAGAAGGCATTTTCTATTGTTTCTTTCTATTTTCTGCCTTGCTAGGAGAGCTATTGTGTAAAATTCATCTCCTGTCTCTCACAAGAGGAGAATGGATTTCCTGTCGGCTCCGGGCTTGAAGGGAAAGCAGGGGCTGCCGGGAGGAAGCGGCTGTTCCTCACTGGGCAGCGGGGGGATTGCTGATTTTGAGGGGGGCAGGCCTGTTCTTTTCTTCAGGCTCCATGGAGTTATTTTTAGGGTTTAAATCTTTTCTGTTTGAAAGACAAAGTCATTGAGTGTGAGGTCATGGGATGCCCTTAGGCTGCTTCCTGTTGAAGAAGCTGCGGAAAAGGCAGCCACCAGCAGCTGCCAGCTTTCAGAGCTGCCCACAGAGGAAGGGGCTGTAATGAGCCCCAGGTAATGGAGTGCAGGGGGACTTTTTGGCTGTGCATGCTGTGCCTGTATTGCAGACGTCATCAGGTCTTCTGGAGGTCTTTGGGCATTAATAGGGCATTAGTCAAAGGCCTCATTTTGTTACATAGGGAAGAAAAAGGGGGGAAAAAAACTCACAATGCTGGCATCTGCCCAAGTACCTGATCCTCTTTCCTCTCTTTCAGTCTCTTCTGAGTTTTTTCTCAATGTAAGATCCAAAATTCACTGGCTGGCAGCTGAAACAAGAGACTGGAATAGGAAAAACCTATAGAATAATGTTCTGAGGCTTATGCATGTTCTTCTCACAGAGGTCAACAGCTGCTGTTTTGCTCAACCAGAAACAACCTCTGGGCAGAAATCAGCATATGCAGAACATGACATGCCTCTCATTAGACCATTTGATGAGAGTTTTGTAATGATCATGCCACAGGTTCAAGGGAAAACAAAGCCTGGAAAGAGGGCTTGGTCTGGGTTTGCTTGGAGGCAGAGCTAATGGGGGTTATTTGGTTTTGTTTCAGTGCTGGATACTAGACGGGGAAGGCTGGGGCAGGTTTTCGGTGCAGTGTGGCTGCTTGGGCTCCTTGGGGAAATATACAGAGGTTTTTACTCAGAAATTAGTTGGATTTTGATTCTTGTTTTTAAAGGCAATAAATAAACACGATTATAGACTTGAAAAGCGGGGCTCGCTGGGCCTGTTGTTTCCTCAGGCAGCCGCTCCAGAGGAGTGTGCCCTCTACTACTATAATTACTTTTTAAAAATAACTCTGCAAGTCTGTAATCTCAAGTGGGTGGTATGTAGCAAGTCTGAGAGCATTCTGCATTCAACCCACAGGCTGGGAAGAGGGTGGCTTTATATAAGGGTTTGCTTGTCTTCGTTTCTGGGTTGAAATCTGGCTTTTCCCACAATCCGTCAACAAATGGCCCATATAATGAAAGTGCTTTTAACACAAGAGTCAAGCTTGCCAGGGTCTCGGATGGCTTTGCAGCCCACAGGCTCTAGACAGTCCCTCTGGCTGTTACTTCTCTGCCTGATCTGGTCTCTGTTGTATTCAGATTTAAGCTGCCTGAGCCATAGAGAAGAGCAGAGCCCAGCTGAGGCTCACAGCTAAGTAATAGTCTAGACCTCTTCTTGAATCTGTTTTCAGCACACTTTGCCTTTTGGCTGGGCCAGCTGATTTATTTATATACTCACATCCTTAAAATAGGTTGTGGTTTTGTTTGTTTTTGTTTTTGTTTTTTTTTTTTTCCTGTGGATTGGGAACAATGAAGCTGGGAATTTGCTGCTCAGTCACAAGTGATTTCTCCTGTTTTATTTTATCTATCTATTAAGCTTTTGGTGGGCTGATGTTCTGAAGTGTAATATGTTTGCAGACCTCCCTGCTCCACAATGCAGCTATTTTCAGGCTCTCATGAACACCTTTGTCCTTACTCATAAGGGAATCTTTATACTCAGGAGCAGAGTGAGAGAATACTGTGGGCAGGGTTTTGCCAAACTGGATCTATTTCCACTATAATGGAACATCCCATGCCAGTGTCTGCCTCCCTGTGATTTTTGGTTATTTTTAGAGTTTTTGTCCTGTTTAATGGGAAAGCTGAGGTGGAGAGAGGGAAATAACATGCGAATTAGAAAGAGGAAACCAAAGGTAGGTAGATGAGGAAAAGAAAGTCGGTCCTAGAAGTGGGAAATCCAATCCTCTTGAGCTTCTCCCATTCAGAGAGGTGCTAATGCAGGCCCCAGGCTTGTACTCAGAATGGAAGTAATTAATGTTTGCTCTCAAATTTCCTTGGGTCTGAAGTTAAGCACTTTCACCATGTCATTTTCTACCAAGGTTTTGCCACCCCTATATAAAGAGCAGAAAATTACATTCCTCCTGCTTTCACATCTTAAGCATCGTCAAGTTCAGACTTGCAGGTTCCTTCTTGTATTCAGGGCTTGGAACAGCACAGGGCTGACACAGGCTAACCAAAACATTTACAATCTATTTTGGCCCTTGGTGGGGTTTTATTGGAGGTGTTGAGGCTGGGTGGGCAGACTTCAGCTTTTCACTCAGTGCACTATTAGATGTGATTCCCATCAAACTTCTAAATCTTCTTCCAACTCTTCCCACTGAACACAGGAGAGTTTAGGTACCTTCTCGGGCAAGCAGTAAAGCCATCAAACTGGAGTACAGGGTAAAGGCATTTGTGCCTATTCCCACTAGGCAGTGTTGTCACTGCTGGTCTATTTAAATCACTAGATGTGGAGCGCAGGAGGGAAATTACTCCTGTCTTAATCCCGTCTCCTACAAAACAGAGCAATGCAGAATTGTGTGTTCAGCAGATTTCCTTTTGGGAAGAGAAGTCTCCTATAGATAATAATCCTTTTAGCAACATCTCCAGTGAGCAAGGCTTTGTCCAAAGAACAAAGAAGTCATCACGAGCTTGAAATCTGCCTGGATATCCTGAGCGCACTCGTGGCTGTGTGCAGACAGGAAGCTGTTTTAGTCTGGTTTGGATGTTTGCTCTGAAGCAGCATAAACAGAGTGTTGGGTTTCCCGGGATCCTCATCTGACTGTGGACCAGGGAATAGGGGCTCCTCTAAGCTGCAGCAATGAGGGCTGCCATAATCCTTCAGCTCTGTGCCCATGTCCCTGACTGACCCATCTCCCCTTTGGCCAAATCCATCCTCTGAAGTTCCTGGGTGGATGGAGGTGCTGGCAGCAGAGATGAGCAGTGCAGCCATGGTAGCCCCACTACACACGGGTGTTAAGCTGCCAGCCAGCAGGGAACTCATTTCCTGCACAATTATGAAAACAGCTGATCTGTGACATTTTAAGAAGGGGGAGAAAACACAGGACAGGGGAAGGAAGGCCCCGGCTACATAAATATTTACCTTTGAACAATGTCTCAGCTACCCCCTTCTCCCAGGGGCTGGGAGAAGAAGGTTGCTTGCTGCTGGCTCTGGTACATGGTGACAGGGGACGGAGGAGCCACCAGTGGGTTGCCCGCAGCTGGAAGAAGCACACTCTCCGCAAGCGTAAGCTGCTCTGCTGGAATGTGATACTGCCCTGCTTGCTCCTCTGTTTCCTGCTGCATCACACAGCCAGGGATGTACTGCTGAACCAAGCCAAGTTAATGAGGTACCCCTGCTAGTGAGGTATATCCCTGCTCCTTCCCAGAGAGCAGTCTTGGAAAGGAGGGTGAGGAAATGAGGGCACAAAGCTTTCAGGGGACAGATGAGGTGTCAGGATCTGGGGACTGCAGTATTTCATGTGGTGGCACCACCAAGTTGCATGCCCACTGCCAGCCAGAGCTGGAGCAGATGTGAGCCAGGTTGTATGCAGGTGCTTGCCAGACCTGATTGAAAAAGGCCCTTGGACACAGGTCAAAACAAGACCCTCAGAGACGGCGAAAAGATTTTCTTTCAATCATGGCATCGTTCACCCTGATATAATCCCAATTTTCAACTTCTTTCCCTCACCATAGACAAAAATGTTATTTTTCCAGCCCTGTCAAAGACAGGGTGAATTGACATGCTCTGGTCTATAAATGCTGCTCAGTTGTCCTTCCATTAGTCCTCCTCAGCCTCTTCATGGCTGGTGCAGTGCCATGTAGATGCTGTGTCCATGTGACAAAGTATCTGACTGCAGGGGCAGCTCTAAATTCCCTCCTGTGTGTACTCAGTGGGTGGCTGAGGGAAGGCTGTGGTGTGCTTTGCCTGAGGTCCAGTTAGGCTGTGCTTGTAGCCAGGTTTGCACCATCTAAGCCATGTTTCTGCAGTACAGAGGTCCATGATATGTCAGCATGGGGTAGCTTGCATGTTAAAGAGATGCAGTGGGTCCCAGTAATAGTGACACTTATCCACTGGTGGATTTCATCATATTCTAATCACCCAGTGGTGTCCATGAAACCAGAAGAGTTGGAATAAATGGATTCAGAGATATGTTGCATGCAGATGTTTGATGTGGTCATAGAGATATCTCCAGAGTGTTCCCCTCTACCCTTTTTATCAAGGAAGTAGTGGCTAAACTCTCTCCCTACAACATGCACCATCACTCCATGAATAAACACAGGGGATTTGTGTTGTGGGTTAATTCTGCTGCTGGAAATCAAACATCATCTGTGGTCAGATGGCATCTTTTTTCTTGGAAAGGGACCAAGGTTAAGAAGACAAGGAAGGCAGGTTAGTTAAAATATGTCAGAGGCTCTTGGGTGTAAGTAAAGTCTATAAATAAAAGCCTTTTAACTTGGAAAAGAACTCAATTTAGTCCAAATATTGCTTTATGCCATTAAGCTGTTTTGGTTCAATTGCAATAGTTTTATGGCTTTAGTGCAGTGGGAACAGTTGCAGTCTTTATGCAAGTAAAGCATTTCCCCTGAAACATTTGCAGTGAAGACTGCTGTATTGTACAGGAACCTGGGAGTGAAACTGCCTGGAAACAAATACCTGGGAAGGTGACTTGTTCCAGCTCTTTTCTTTCTTCAGCTCCACAGTCTAAGGACTTATATTGTGAGCAATAAGGGGATTTAAATGAGGTTTACTTTTGCATCCTTGTTAATGAATCCTCAAACTTAGCAATAAAAGCTGAACATTTTTACTTATTTCCTCTTAAGCTGCAAGCATGTCTGATTCAGCAGTGTCGAGATGATTTGTCAGGATGAGAAAATAAGTCACATCCCTCTTCCTCTTGGGATTAATAGGGAACTACAATAATCCTGTACCCATAATATTATTTCAGTTGAGTTTGCATAATTGCCTGGAAATGGTTATACTCAATGCAATACTGTGTAACGATGATGTTTCATGCTTTGCAGTTAGGTTAATTCATGTCATAGTGTCAGATCTGCACAAATAATAAAGCAGTTCCACACACACAGTTTTTCTTACCTAGCCCTCATTTTCTGACCCAAGTTTTACTGTGTTTGATTAGGAGCGAGCATATTTTGATGCTGTCTCTATGGCAGCAGCACAGCCAGAAAAGTCTCATCTCACATTTGGTGTTTTTACACATCCGTGTGGCTGTGGATTGAGGAAGATCCTGGTGTTTCTAAGGAGTCTTGCTGTGTGCATGCCGGTGCTCAAGGCTCTGCTGCAGGGCATAAGTAATTCCACCAGAATCACTGTAGCTGAACCTCCATGAGCCAGTTTTCCACACGCATCTGGACCCTTATTCCTGGCTTACATTAGAGAAAGTGAGAGAAATCAGGCCCCCATAATTACTTACAAGCTGTGAGCTGAGCACATATGTAAATATTTTCAGGGTCACAATTTAGCTCTTGATTTTTAATGTACTTTGTTATAGTAATGGTTTTTGAAGAGATGTAAAATCCCACCCATAAGTTTGTGTACTACTCAGCCTTGATCTCTGCTCCTGGTGGTATCATCGGATTTACTGTTGACTTCAGCAGGAGCAGTCTCAGCGGATCCAAGAGCTTTTGAAAACCCTTTTGCTGTGTTTTTCTGTATAAAGCCCATCACTGTAGCTGCCAGATTATATGACACTAGGGTTTAAAATGACTTAAGAATTAAGTCAAACTGATAAGAAGGGTGAGATGTAATAAAGCAAAGCAAAGCAAATTTGCTTTCTGTCTAAGACAAAGTGACTTTCACAAGGTTTTAACTTTTACTCACCCAAGTGGAAAACCAACTGAGCTTGGTTCATTCTGCATGTGCATGCTGGGCATGTGTCAGTGTTGCTCCTGTGGAGCGCCAGAGATGACATCCTGCACCCAGCACCATGTGTGGGTTTACCCTGGGCTTGCGGGAGCAGGTTAAGGAGGCTGGAGTCCACTTAGGGAGCTTGGATTCGGTTTCTCTCTGTTCCCCAACCATAGTGTGCCATCTTGGGTATCACCAGCTAAGCCCATGTTTAGTCATTAGTTGTGCCCAAGACTTGTCCCCAGTTTCCCTACTGCCAAAGGTGCTTTACAAGTAGGAAACAGAAGTTCTGGGGACTCAGGTGGGATATAAACAGTCCAGATCTACACCCAGAATTTCTGCACTTCTTTTATTGGGGAAAAAGAGAGACAAACTGGAATTGCCGTATCTCCCTGTAACATTAAAAGAGTAAATCTATAAACACTGCGTATTGCTCAAATACTGCAGTATTAAAGTCCTTCTGTAATTACCTATGCCCTATTGGTGCCTTGATTGCTGTGCTTAAAGCCTCCACGTTCACATCTGTTTGCAGATGTCCTCTGGAGCAGGGTGGTCTCTTGCTGTAACAGTGATGATAAATACTTTGCTCTTATGGATTAGACTATTCCTTGCAAGTTGTTCTCTGTTTCACTGGAGGTCAGCTATACTCATTATCTGTTAGGATTTTTTCCCCTGGGCCCCACTTTGCTTTTGGTAATTAAACCAGATCTTTTGTGCCATGGTGTCAGCAGATAGGAGTGTTCCTCCAGACAGCCGTGAAGACAAAAACGTGCAGGAAAGGGTGTTGCATCTCTGTGGCTTTCTGCTCCTCTTCTCCCATTGTCAGCTCCCTGCACATGATGCTCACTCCACGATGTGGTTGTCTCCTCTCCATTACATGCATTCCCTGATTCACCACCCCTGGAAAAGAGAGTCCAGATGTTATAATCCTCTGGTAAGCCCTAAAACTGGCAGGATTTTTGTGTTTGTTTCCCTCTTTCTGTTTTATTTTCTTAAGCCTATAGGTTGACTTTATTTCTCAATGTTTCTAGGCTGGGAGGCTGCTATTCATCCACTTTTAATTAAAGTAATATAGGGAATTAAGCCTTTCACAGGAGTGGTGCTAGTGATGGCTGTGAGTGTTTTTTGTTAATTTTCCTCTGTTAGTTTCTTCTGAGCAAATGCTTGGAAGTGTGAGTTGCAGCTTAAGCTTTTTAATTACAGGGGAGTAAAATTACTGCATTATGGTGAAGTGATTTCTTTGCAAAAAGTAAACTGTTTCTTGAATGCTGCTATGTGCAATAGCATAATTAAGAGAGGATGTCATCCTTGGAGGACAGGAGGGTGGCAGGCGCAAGGAGGGAATATGAATTCAGGCATCAAAGGGCTGAGGCAGTTGGTGGGGCAGCATGGAATGATCTCTGGCTTTTGCAGTACAGAGTGAAGGAGGGGATTTGGTGGGAGCCTGGTTTCTCCTCCTGGCAGTGCCCGGCTGTTTCCTACTAGAGTCTGGTTTAGATCAGGCTGCCCAAGGCATAGTTTCTCTTGATGTTGGTACCATGCTGAAAGAGAATTGGGTGTAGGGTTGAGTGCAGTCAGGGAGAGAGAAGTACTGCTCTGCTCAGGCAATTTACGGTCTCTCCCATTTTGTCCTACTTGAAAGCAACGCTCTGGGACTCATAAAACAGAGCCTCACACAAACAAGAAGCTGGTGCAGACAGGGTGTAGGAACCTCCCATTTGCATATGGGGATCCCAGACTGGACTTTTTCTGGATCTTAGGGAAAGCAGTGAAAGCCTCCTTCCCAAGAATGTGAAGGATCTCAAGAGCAAGTCTCAGGCTGACCAAGGGAAGCAGCTGGCTTTTCCGCCTGGAGTGTTCAAATTATTTCAGGATAGCTTTACAGCGTGAAAGGCTCCAGCAGGAAGTTTTCAGAAGAGCTCAAGTGTCATCTGACCCCAGCTCCTGTTTTCTGAAGTGCTGGTGTGTTCCTGGTGTGTGTTTGTTGTGTGTTTGGAAATTTGACTTGTTTCAAATTGCTTAGCTATTTTAACACAATGGAAGGAAAGCTATTAGCCTGAGTGTCAAGAGCATCAGTATGTTTGCAGGAAAACCTGTATTTACCCATAGGTCCTTGGGGAGAGGGGATAATCCTCTTCAGTCCCATTAACTGCTGTCTCTTCCTTCTGTCCTTCTTGCACGTAGCTTATTTCCTTCACAAAGACACAACTTCTGTCTTCCTCAGCCCCAGGAGCCACGTACAGGCTTTTGTAGTGCTACAGAATAGCCAGCATGAGTGTTTGTGCCACACTCTGAAGTTCTTGAAGTCCATCTCAATGACAGCACATTATGAAGGGACTGTTCCCTCCACACTCTTTTCTTCCCTCTTCTATAGCCTGAACCAGTTTGCTGTCCCCCAGAGGCTCACTAGTGCTGCATGTTTTCAGTCCTGCGCCACAGCCAGGATGGGTTCTCACCGGCAGCAATGAGACATCGTCTCTGATGTCACTCAGTTTGGTTCTGATTTGTGCTAGTCCCAGGGCCAGACTCTACTTTCATAAATGGCTTCATTTGGAAACGTGTGCTTCCCTTTCTGCAGCGTTTCCCTATTGCAATGCGTAGAATGGGCCAAGAAAGAATTTTGGTGTCACTGTTTGTGATGCCTGGGGTTCCTCAGGCGCTCTAGGTTTATTCCGCGGTTTGCTATTAATGCAGGTTTCATGGGGGTTATGAGATGATCTAAAGCAACCTGACTTGTTGAGCTGACTCAGAAACGGTCCTCCTGAATCACTCCCCAGCAGTTGAGCTGTCTGGAGAGTTGACTGCAGGGGATTGATCTGCTTGTCATTAAAACCAAAATGATCTGCGTGCCTTCAGGAACATCAGAAATAAGTTAGATTCTTTGTTTTGGGTTTTCAGAAAGGTCATTTCCCTTTTGTCCTCTTTTGCCCTTCCCTTATGCCCTCTTTGTCAAGTGCTAGTTATTTAACTAAACTACCTGAAAAGCATCTGGCTTGTCCTCTTGGCGCATGAACATAAATTAATAAAGTGTGAGTTAAAATAAATAATGTGGAAAAGTGTCATCCAAAGAAAAATTAAACCCAACAAACAAACAAACAAACAACCCTCCTCCCAAACCCACCATCTGTTGAGCCACAAAAGGAACACCTGCAAAGAAGACTCATCTAGTACTTGTCCTGGGTAAATAACATGAAAAATAAGGTACTTGAAACAAGATTTGTGTATTGACTCAGAGTGATTTTAATTATCTGCTTGAGATTCAGATGGCTCTTCTTTCAGAGAAGGGAAAAAAAGAAGAAGATTGGAAAGTGCATACTTAGGAAGTGATGAAGATGTGTGTGTAAGCCAAGGCTTGGCACAGCACCAGTGAATGAAAAAGTCCTTTTAATTCCCCTACACTCTGGATAAGGTCTTTAACAAGTTATCAGGCCCATTGATCATGGTCCTTTGCCCCCTGTTGGTCTTCTCCTCACTCTATCCCTGCCTTATCATGTCAGGTTCACCATAGAGAGCAAAGTTATTGCAGCTGGTCATTATTTGAGTGTATTCTAAGGTAGATTTACTGAAATCATGAGCTTCAACTAGGTGGAAGGGGGAACACGGTCATAAATCAGATCTAAACTTTTATTAATGTCCTAAATACACTGATTGTGGATCCTTCTTGTTCTGTAGTGTACTGGAGAGGTGATTTTGGATTTGGACTGCCTGAGGAGATGAGGATTCCCCATCTTTGGAGGTCTATAACGTTAAACAGTAGTTTACTTCAGTAGTGACATAGGTAGAGTTGTGCCATGAATCAGGGTAATGAATTTGCTGGTCTGTTGAGCTTCCTTTCAGTGCTGCATTTATGTGATTTGATTATTTGGAGCCATACTATGAAAAGGTTGTGATGAAGATTAATTGGACATGAAGGGTCAGTAGTTTGTGGTTGTAAAATCTCGACCTCAAAAAGAAGAATCTTAGTCTACCCAGTAGTAGAAACTTCTCAAGAGCTGATGTTTTCCTAAAGTACTCCAGGTTTTTAATCCAAACCCCATGATTTCTGGACAACACCCCTTTGATTTGGAAGCGGCACAAACATAATTCTTGACAGCACAACGCCAGTCCCTCAGTTGAATGTGCTCTTTGAAGTGTACACATATGAATATTGCATTCAGAAGGTCTCATGTCACAGAGCAATCATTGTAGCAGTTTCAAGAAATAAGAAGTATTTCTTCCTCTGTCTGTGAGGGAAAGCCCAGTCTTTCAAATGCATTTGCAGCAACATGGTTTTATGTAACACAGTAGGCAATACTGCCTTGTGCATCTTGCAGAGGAGTGCAGTGAAAAGCTCTGCTGCATGGTGTGGGCTGTTGGATGCCCGAGGAATTTCTCTGCTGGGTTCCAGTGGTCCTGCTTCCCATCTCTCCCCATCCCTTCATACACAGGACTTTCCCAGTGGCTGAATCTTACCCAGCATTGCTGTGGCAAGAGCAGCATCACCAAGCTCCTGCACAGGCAACCTTTAATGCTGTGTATTGCTTTCAGTCAGACAGTTCTGAAGTATGACCTGGATTCTGTTTTGCACAGGTGCCCTCTGTTAATTCAGGTGCTCAGCAACTTTCTGCTGTGTATTAACCTGTTCAAAAACCTCAGTGGAGCTGAGCATTTTGATTGTGAACAAATTCATCTCAGGGACTGTCTTGTGTTTGAACAGTGTCTGGTACGGTGAGTTTCTGCTCAGGGAATAGAAGTGTTCTGGAAAACATCATCAGGCTCCTTGTAGAAGGTCCGCTCCTCTCCAGCCATCTTCCGCTGCCCTCACACCGCTGGTTGGGAAGTGGCATTTGCACTGTGCAAGAAGGGACCCACTCTTTCTTACCCTGCCCAGGGAAAAAGTGAGGGCTCGTTCTGCTTAAATTAGCACAGAAAAATATTGTGCAGGGTGAGGCTGAATTCCATCCAAGCATTAATAGAGTAGCATGCCCCAGAATATCTTTTCAGTCTAAATCTTGCTCAGCAGTTGAATGTCCCAAGTACCAATAAAGTCACTGACTAATGAACATTACTCAGTTCCTTTGGGTGCTTGGCTAGGGGCACTCATAGTTTCCAGTCATACGGTTACTCCTTTTTACTTTAAGCCATCCTGTTTTCCTTTAGTCTTTCAGCCTTAAAGAAACATTGAGCAACTCTGTCTTCTGTTTCTTAATGGCAAAGTCAAGGGATCTCAGAGACACAGATCTCTCGGCCTCCTTTCCTGCTACCTGGAAACACCTTCTTTGCCTTTGGTGCCAGCTGAAGTGTTAGTGTTCTGGTTTATTTTCCCTTGCCCTTTTTGAGTCTCTCTTTCTTGCCCCTTTTCCACTGAAACTGCAAAAAAAAAAAAAAAATTAGGATTTTCTGAGAACTGTGTCTCTGAGATATGCAGTGGGGACGAATCAGCACCAGGACATTCACTCTGCTCACTGGTTATTTGATGAAGGGAGAAGAAGGGATTGAAGTCTGAACCTAAACTGGCATTTGGCGAATTATCTCAGTAAATCCTTAGGGATAATAACTGTCCCAGTTTCTGGACAGTTCATTCTTGAGTGCCTGTGTAAAAAGAGCCAGCCTCCAGATGAGTCATTAGCCTGGCACATAGGGAGCCTTCAATTCTATTCTTTGTGGTCTCTTACCTGGAGCAATAAATGTCTGCACTGTGCATCTGTGAGTCCTTGAGCAGTCATTGATACCTTGTCGTGTCATTCACAACTGCAGCATGGCCCCAGTGCTTCAGCATCCTGCCACATCTCCAGGGACTCATGCCTGGTGGGGTGTCTTTGGATGAGCAATGGCTCTGCTGAGAGGTCTTGCACTCCTGTACCAAGTGAAGCTGCTGCTGATGTAATTTCAAGTACACAAACATTGCCTTGGCTAAATTCACTCCTGTTGTATCACCAAGATACAGGTGTACATCAGGGTGGGCCCATGAATGTTTTAGGTGGTTGTGCTGCCCAGGAACTTGTTTCACACCTTCACATCAGTACATGGGTCTTGGAAATGGTGGTTGAGCTGTGCTGCCAAGTGCAGTCCTGAGCAAAGCCAGATCAGATATTTAACCTGGCCTAGCTCTGGGTGATCTATGTAGGTCCTCTGGTGGGGAGAGATGTGTGGCTTGCTTCCTAAATCTGACCTGAGTATTTCTTTTTCATAGAAGTTACACCAAATTCCACTCGGACTACACAGAAGCTGCAATTGACATTTACTGAGTGGCAGAGTCTGCAATAATCTGCAATATCTGACATATGCCACAATCTAATTTTGTGGCTGCACTATGCTGATGTTTTTGACTTATTCCATTGTGGGCATTGCATAAAAGTATCACCCATCAGTGAAATATCTCCATCTTTGGAATCTGACATAGTGAATTTTGGCCGGTAACACTACACCTCAGATTATGAGTAGGGATAAAGAAGAATTCCACATCCAATTGACCATGGCAAATCCAATTCAAACTGCAAAGGGATATTTTTCCTCCCATTAGGCAGAATGTGATTAATTTCCCATGTGGAAAATTGTTCAGGACAGATATGCTTGTAAATTGTGGCATGAGAGATCCTATTACTCCAAGCTCCATCGAAACCTACTGCGCCTCCCGAAATAGCAATAAGAAGATAATTATATTAACAGTCTTTCTTGGTATTTGATGTATGAGTGACATAGGCTGTAAGCTTATTTTCAACCGGATTGAAGCCTTCTTTTCAGGGTGCTTTGGCATTTGTGGACATTAACAGTAATCCTTGCTTTCTGACAATTAAAAGTGTTACAGGAATGTTTTTAAAATAGGGGATTGATAGCCAATAGGTGTAAATGAGCCCAAATGATGCATCCTCTGGGGATGAGGACTTGAAAACTTAGTATCCAAAAAGAAACATGGTTCTACCAGCCAGGATTCTTGAAGGATCTGTTCTGAAATCTGAGCTGTTCAGCCCAGGATCTGCCAGGGAGGGTGTTAGTGATATAATTAACTTAGCTGATCACAATATTGACTCAATTTTGGAGCTGACTGCAAAAAGTTGGAGGAGGATCTCGTGGCAATGATGATAAGAAGGCAGTTTGGTGTTGGAAAGCACAAAACATTGCTGGGGCGTAGGGGAAAGGACCATTGCAATCTAGAAAGGAGTTTTCAGTAAGGATTCTAAGGATGTTTCTGTTCAACAGTATGCAGCAGTCAGAAAGCCAAAGGTGGTGGTAGAAAGAATTAGGCAAAGAATGGGGAGCAAAACCCAGAGCTTCAGCTGTGAAAATCTACTATTTCCCCATGTAGCAAATACAGTGTGCAGTTCTGGTTGTGGTCTGTCCGAAAGGGTATGTAATAAACTAAGCTGCTGAGGAGGATGACAGAGAGGATTACAGAGGTGAATTGGCTTCTGTATGAAGGGAATAGATAAACTATAAGTCTTCCATCTGGAGCAAAGGTGATGATTGGTATGATGGGATAAGAGAAGTTTGTGAAACCTCAATGAATTTGAGTGAGGAGTACATGATCATTTTATTTCTCAGAATGCAAAAAACAGGTGCAGGCTGTAAAATTTGGGATATCAGCTTAAAGTGAACAAAAGGAAGCATGTCATCACATGTTGTGTGATTAAATTATGGCATTCATTTACAGAGAACTATAGGATCCACAGTGGGTTTGAAAATACAGTTTCTAGAGGAGTTCCTGTAGGATGGAGCCAGCACTGGTTGCTAAAAGCTATTTTCTAGTTCTGGAAAAGTCTACCCACTGATTTGCCGGAATGGGGAGTGTGTATCAGGGAAAAGATCCATTACACGTCTTGTTCTTGAACTTCTTGACTACCTTTTACGCTCCACTCCTCTAGACAAGGGAGCTGGACTACGGAGATCTTTGACCTAACCAAAGGTGACACGATTACATTCCTGCAAAAAAGTGGACTAAATCTCCTGTCCCTGTTTAGTGTTATATTTAGATGATCTTAAAGTCCTTTCCGACCCTAACTATTCTATGATTCTATGATTCCATGATTCTATAGCTACCAGCGAAGTTGCATTCTTGAATTGGAGCAGCTAAGCCCATAAATGGTGATCCTCCATCTAGAAGTGGTGATGCCGTCTGTTCATTCTTGACCTTCTACTTGGAGACCACAAGTCTGCAGGCTGGACCACCTCAGAGAGGTTATCTGAGGTACCCAATAGTGGGACTTTGTACCTCTGGCCAGCCCTTCATAGCACTGCACTCCAGGACACAAAGGCAAACAGTTTTTGGGGAGCTGCCATTCCTGTGTGGTGGCACAGGGAGAGAAAGACCAGTTTGTTTGGTGGGGTGGATTTTGTTAGTAGCCAGTCCCGTTTGGCGGCTCAGTGTCTCCATGGCTTCAAATGCAATTAATCAGGGCCCGAAAGGGTAATTATCAGCTCACATTCTTAATTCAGGTTTCTGTGCCTATTCATGTTACTGTTTTTTCTTTAATTTAGCAATAAAGTTGGGGTTATTTTCATGTTTTTATGCTGCCGGCCCAGCTATCCTTGTTAAAAATAAAAAATAACTAAACATTAGTTTCCAGTCTGCATCTTTTTTCTTCTCCCTGGAAAATGAAAAGGCCATATTAACTGTGAAAGGGAAACGAAAGTGTGCATGGTCCTAGGATTCTGCTGTCACCTTGGCTTAATGCACTTTTCCTTTCAGGGGGTGAGTAATTGCTTAGAGCATTAATCCCTGAAAGAGGCTTTTTATTTTGCAGTGGTTGAAGCTGTTGACATCTGACAGTGTTGTTTCCTCCTTTGATCAAACATTGGCACCTTTCTGAACCCAAGAAAAGGTGAGCCTGGAAAGCTGGAGATGCTCAGCAACCTCCACCCTGAGCTCCAGGGCAGCAGCTCTATCCTTTGGGATGCTCTTGCACCCTTAATGCTGCATTCATTTGCACACTGAGGAAGCAAGAGAAATTTTTCAGGGCGATTGTCCTCAGCTGTCTTCTGGCATCAGCAGACACTGCTGGTGCCCAATCACATGTGCATGTAGTTTGGATTAAGTGGCCTCAGCTGGAAATAGCTGAAGAGCTCACACATGGATGAGCTGAGTGCAAAGGAGGCTCCTTATCTAGTAAGTAATTACAAAGTCATTTCCCTGCTTCTGTGCATCAACTGAGTTATGGTAACTGATGATGTGAGTACTCTTAGTTGTGCAGACAAGGTGGAGCAATGTGAGTGAGCTTTGCTGTCCCTGGGAGACCGAGTGACTGAACATCGGCTCATATTGGTACAGGCTCTTTGTGCCCACGTGGATCACTGTGTCCAAAGGAATGGGCTATCCATGCATCTATCAGCTCAGAAGAGGCAGTAGGGGTAGCTTCATGGTCAAGAGTTAATGAAGAGGTGCTGCTGGGTGGCCTCCCCACAGATCTGACCCAAAGGTTTCATCAGGTGATACAGTGTGGTGGATTGAGCTTGGCTGGATGTCTGGTGTCCACCAAGCTGCTCTATCACTCTCCTCTTCAGCAGGATAGGCAGGGAGAAAATAAGATGACAAAAAAACTTCATGGGTGTCATGGGTTCAGCAGCAGCAGTCATCTTTCTTTAAGTAGTAGCTGGTTATTAAAGGCAGTTTAATAAATGCAGAGGTTGCACATGGAAGCAAATGAAAATAGTTATTCTCTACTTCCCATCAGCAGGAGATGCCTGGCCACTTCCTGAGAGTCAGAGCTTCAGTGCGCATAGCTGTTGTTCTGGAAGAGAAATGTTGTAAATAACCAATGTCCCACTTCCTCCTTCTTTCTCTTAGCTTTTATTGCTGAGCAGATGTCACATAGAATATCCCTTTGGTCAGTTTAGGTCAGCTGTCCTGGCTGTGTTCCTTCCCAAGATCTTGCCCACCCCCAGCCTACTGATGAGAGGAAAATGTTGGAGAGTTGATGCTGTAGAGCACTGCTCAGCAGAAGCCAAAACACTGGTGCATTACTACCACCTTTCTAGCTACCAAATAGCTACCAATACAAAGTACAGCACTATGAGGGCTGCTATGGGGGAAATTATCTCAGCCAGACCCAAAGCATGTGGCCAGATCACACATTCTAGCTGAATTACTGCACTGTAAGCTCAGAGGAGTCAGGGGAAGGGGTCCAGGTCTGTCTTTGGAGTCAGTGCCGGGAGGTGCAAACATGACTGCACTGATCAGGCCCCTAACAAGCTAGAAATAAAAGTACTTGTCTCTCTTCTCCTGTAACACACACCAATTAGTATTCTCTGTCTTAAAGCACATGCTCATGTGCTTAGAAATCAACAGTAGCTTTATCAGGGATCAGAGCAGGCAGAGAGAAAATCCCTACCAGAAAGTGTCACAAGTGACACAAAAAGGTAAGACCTACTGAAACGACCTGTCTGGAACCAGAGAATGATGTCTGTGGTTTCAGATGGTGTAGAGATGTCTTGTCCTGCAGAGGAGCTTCCTGACTCAGAGGCTGGCCAGCTTCAGTCTGGTGGTAATTCAAGAGCTTGTTTCTGTGTTAATCACCTACTGACAGTTTAGCTTAAAACTAGTGAGAGGTTTGGCTTGGAGGACTCCAGGAGAGCACTTCCATTTGGAAAAAGAGAACAGTGTTCTGTTTTGCAAAGCATGGGGAGATCTGAATACTGCTCTCTGAAATCCTAGGTGGTGAGTTCCTGCCTCTGACAAGCACAGACACCCGGTTATGTTTGCCACCACCCTGTTTAATTTTTGTGTTAATTGGTGCCTTCCAAATACTGCTCTGAGGAGCAGTGTCCCTGCCAATCTGACTGCTGAATTTCACCTCTCTAATGTGGGACCTGTGTACCTGGCAGACCTAATCAAGGTCTTCCACAAGAGAGTTTTGCCTCATTTGTGGCAGAAATTGAGCATTTGGGTTTTGATTAGAATAAATGTTTGAACAGAAAGATTTTCAGGCCCCAGATGCCAAAGTGGATGTATTTTCATTCCCCCTGTGGTCTGCAGAGCAATCTGGGGACTGGCTTTATTGCTTTCATTAGTGTATGCTCATTTTGTGACGTCATGAAGCCAACTTTGCATCCCAACCCTTCAATTTCTAACTGGAATGGTCCTGCCAGAGTATATGCCATAGCACCACATTATTACACAGCCTACCTCCTAGTAATAATAACTTTGATCTATGTGGTGTGAGCACAGATATTATTTCATTCACAGCTCCAGTTCTCAACCAGCTTAAGGGTGGAGTGTCCCAAGCAGTGTTATTACCAGGCAGGCCAAAGGATGTGGCTAGGACCTTACTGTGCTTTTCCAGAGTAGTTTGGCAAGGGTGTGGTGCAAATCCATCTCCTTCCAGTGACCTTGCTGGAAGGTTTTTGACCCCAGTGGTTGTAGCTCAAGGGCTCTCTGTTGGCAAGGCTGACTCTGGCCCAGAGTCTGTGGGGCTGTCTTGGGCTTAGTGTCACAACAGCACGTGCATTACTGACAAGTCTCATAAGGGCTTATGTGCAAAATAGTGAAAATGTTCAATAGGCTCAATTTGTTAAGGCTCCTGCTTTAAAAGATTGAAGTAGGACCATATGGTCCTTCCCTGAGGGTCCATACTACTGAGTATCAGTAGAAAGTCTCCTGTTGACTTCAGCAGACCCCAGTGAGCAAGGTGGTACTTGATATGTTTTTGGAAAGAGCAGAGGAAGAGTTTACTTAGTGTAGCTACACAAGTATGGTCTTACCCTTCAGGAAGAGCATTTTTCATGGTTAAGGTGGCACAAAGGCATTTGAGAAGCTCTTGGCTTTTCTTACTCTGTGGTCAGGAGCTGGAGTAGCTCTGATGATACCAAGCATGTTCACCAGCAAATATGTCATACAGACAGGGGCTGCTGGTTCTGACTCATTGGATTAGCGTGCAGTGATCCACATCCTTCCCACACTGGCCAGGAAATGAAAGTTACTGTTGAACATAGCTCTACAGACTCTCTTGTGAACCACTAGTGATTTGAAACCAGAGTTCAGGAGCCAGTAACTACATAGGTGAAAAAAAGATGCTGGCAACAGCCAATACAGGATGAAAACCAAGTGTTTCAGCAGTGAGACATAGTGGTTGATGTATCTCTGATCAGTTCGGTATAGGGACTAGATAGTTTGATTGTTAAGCTCTGATGTTTCTGTATGTTAGATGACTTGGTCCTGACATTCTGGAAATGGATCTTTTTGGAAGATGTTTGGAACAAAACATAAGGTTCAGTGGATGTGGAGGTGTGCGTACTCTTACCCTAGGGGAGAAGGTATGCATAGGCAAGGGCAATGCCTTGGATCTGCATGGGCTTTCCTGTCTTTCTGTGCCTTTTGCTCCTGGCATAGCAAAGGCTGTGTGTAAAGAGGGCAACACTCCTGCATCCTCTGTGTGAGGAAGCCGTGCTGTTTCCTAAGACAGCATTTCTCAGATGGTTTGAAAACATGACCCTTTTTTGGCTCCTCATCTCTGTGGGACTTGGAATTATCATCAGGTCAGTCCCTCCAGGTGAGGATGTGCCATTTGCTGGTGTTGCTGGATGCAGGTATAAATACCATTCTTCCTCTTCCCTCGGACAGACTGACTGCTTTCTGCAATTAAAAGCAGTTGGTTGATTGCACTCTAATATAGCAGTTGGAACCAGTAATTACAAATGAGTTCACTTTCCATGTTGGAGAAGCTGAGCTCTGTAGTTCAAGGAGGCACGAGTTTCACTGCCGAAATTGAAGACTTTACTCACTGAATCAACAGTCCCAGCATTTTGCAACCACTCACAGACCAGGAAGTTCAGTTTTAAGGGATTCAGGGGCTTGTCCTCACACTAAGATCCTCTTGTGTGGGGTAGGTGCTTTACTGTGCTGGACTCTGGTGGTAAGGTTGGTTTAAGCAAGTTGATAGATCTCTTGAGGTTCACTGATGCATGCAGACCAATGCACAGAGAGCCACACCGCAGGAAGAAAACTGAAAGGATAATTTTGTAGCACTTTTGCCTGCCCTTCCCAGACCAAACACTGCATCATTTGCCTATACCATGATTCCTGCCTTGCTTTGAAGAGGTGGGAGATTTGCAGCTGGGGCAGCTGAAGAGATTAGAGGAGCAATGGGTTGTTTGAGTGATAGCAGCAGGACATAGAACAACATCAAGTAGCTCTTGGCTTATGCAAAACACTATACAAACAATAACAGAGCTGTTAGCTTGAGACCCCTTGGCCCCCGTCTGTCACTCCTGAATTTCAGCATCAGCACTCAGGGATTTTTCTCATTCTTGCAGCTGTGCCTGGTGCTTGAATTCCTAAAGTCCATACTAGCAAAGCTGTCCTAGAGCTGGTGTAGTCATCCCTGGATGAAAATAGCTACTCCTACTGACCGAGCAAAGCAGTCAGGTTCAGAGGTAGGAGCTCTTTTCTGGCAGGGAGTACAGCCTCGCCTCTTGCCTGTCTTTGGTTTCCCCTTGTAATTATTCACATAAGGATACATTCTCCTTATCTCTTCTAATGGAGGAAGGTTTCTCTTCCTGGTGATATTCCATGCAAGCCATGTTACTTCCTATGCTTTATTGTTTCTCCATGATTTTCTTTAACATTGCAACTTCTGCACATTAAAAACAGGATCCAAGAGGGACAACCTCCCCACCATCCTCCGTATCTCAGGGTAATGTTATTATTGCTCGTGTTGCCTTTCCTGGCTGCTCCATCTGTCTCCATCACCTCTTGTCACCTTCCATAGTAATCCCTGCTGATTAGCAAAGGCCTTTATCAACTGAGGTTCTTTGGCAGCCAAGTTCAGCCAACAATTCTGACTCTGTCACGAGTTTCTACTTATTAAAAACGTCTTTCCCCCTCCCACCAGTGGAAACACTATGAATCATTTCCCTCCCCTTTCTTTGTTAGGAGCAAATGCCATCAGTGTTGGGATCCTGGCACTGGCTTTCTGACTCCAGGAAATCATGGATGAAAACAATCCATGGAAACTGGGATCCCCAGTAAGACATTATTTTGTAAGGAACACACCTTTTTCTTGGCCACTGTCAGATTGCCATCTCATTGAAAATCACACATGCTTCCATGAGAAACATTGAATTTCTCTTCTGTCCTATAGTGCTGTGCTGTAAATCATCGATTTTACATTGCAAGGTCACCAGTACATATTTAGATGCTCCATTTGGGAGTTGTTGTGTGACAGATGCCTGGGAGTTTCAGGCCGTGCTCTGAGGTGCATATCACCACATAAAGGCATTGAGGGGAATTTGTGTCATATCTGATTGCACATCTGTGCTTCTTCAGTGTATGGAAATAGTATCCGCTGTGTGTAAGGAGGAAAAGCCTCCATAAAAATACTTGAGCAGCAAAATGATTTTCGTTACACTGGAGGATGCTGCGTAACCCAAGAGGAGAACCTGTAACTGCATGAGGGCTAAATTCTTTACTCTTTTTACCAGTGCAACCCCAGTGTAACTGCAAAAAGAGTTTGACCTCCTCTCATAAGCAGACTCATTATCTGAGAAGTTGATCTTGGGTTGAACACGTTCCTTGGCAACATATATACAGAACTAGTACCTCTCAGGCTCTTACTTAAAAAGAGGAGAGAACCAAGAGCACAGTAACACGAACAACACAAAGAGGCAGAAACGGGAGCTTTCCTTGCTCCTAGGCGACAGTTGCCTGACAGAGCCTACACAGCTGGAGCTTCTGTAGTCAAAGGCAGCATGCATCTTTTAAAACATGAATCAGATGAGACATTACAGAACTTTTAATACACCCATTACTCTTCAAGCTGTCTGCTGTCGAATATTTATCACATGGCTTGCTTTGCATACTGCCTTCTGAAGCGTGATGATGGTGCTTGAAGATTAAATGTGAACATGCATTTGTCCATCACCCCTTTGACAGTGGGTTCGGGCTCTTCCTAACCTTCAACAGATGTTCCTTGCATGAAACAGCTGGTGTCCTTAGACCAAGCCATCACTCAGACATCCCTTGAGAGGAAAGTCAAGCTCAGCAGTCAGAGAGTAAGAGCAGATCTGTTTTCTGGTAGGTTTGGAAAGGAGCTAAGCAGGAATTTTACTGTTTCCCTCTTGCCCCTGCCATAGCTCCCATTTACTGCCTGGCTCCAGAGAGCAACAAAGCTGTCAACTTGGGGCTGAGCCACTGGCACATTGGTGGGAATATCATGAAGACATCTCTAGAAGGTCCTGAGGCCTAAACATGCAACAGCTCTCCTTGGCAGTGAAAGGTATAATTATGAGATTTGTTTTAGAGGCTTTCTTGGAGCTTACAAATCATCCACGTACGGCAGTACCTGCTGTGATGTCTGGCATCTGCTGTGATTGTAGGGTCTGTATAGATTGTGTCCCCTTCCCTTGAAGAGGAAAGACTGGATTCTCCTGCTGGGCAACCTACTGGGAACTTCTAGGACTACTCTGCCTGGTCATGACTTGCCTCCGTACTGTGTTGCACAGTGCCACGAAGCCCACCAGGAGCTGGGCTTCTTCCCTGCATGAGTGGTCCTTGACCATTGCAGAACATAAGGCTATGGACCCTTTCTGGTATGTTCAGTACAGACCCATAGGCTAAGGGGAGGACCAGGCATGCTGGGATGCTTTTAAACCTGTTTGTTCCTAGGGTCCATGCACTTGTTAAAATCTGTGCTGCTCTTAAGTATGAGGTTATGTTAGGAATAAAGTGATATGCAGAGGATGCCTTTAAGAATCAGCAGCTGCCCTATAGACAGTCTCCTGCACAGCTTTATTCTTCCCACTTTGTACATCAGCTGTGTATCTGAGGAAACTGAAGTCTTGTGAGAGAAGAGGTATGTGGTCGCAAAATTAAAGACTACATCTATATATATATATATATATATATATATA